>PVKA01022644.1:0-24157 GCA_004027165.1 Ctenomys sociabilis | reverse complement strand
TAGTGATCCTCCTGTTTTCAGCCTCCTCAGAGCTGGGCTTACAGGCGTGTGCCACCACATCGGGTTGCAGTGTCTGGCTCTATATGCAGGGGTTGCGGGATGCAGAATTTGGTGCTAAGGATCGAAACCTGGTCCCTGTGCTTGAATAAGTAGTCACTTTGTCTGATGAGATATCCCGCGAGCAAAGCTGTTTCAATTTATGGAACAGCTTTTGCTTGATTAAATTTCTCACACGACCACAGCCAGTGGAGAGGCAGAGGATCCAGTAGCTGCTCAGTTCAAGATTCTGAAAATCCCACAACAAAATGGTCCACTGTTAAAGGATCATCCTGAGCCTGAAGCCTGGAAGACTTAGCCTGTCTCAGTGTGCCCCAGGGGTGGAGCTCACATGGTACACTGGGGATTGACCGTGGTAGGCAGTTGGAGTTTCCATAGCTCCCAGGAAAGCCACTTGTGCGAGGCCACATTGAATATTTGAAGCTTAAATTTGATGTTGAGAACTGACGACAGCAACAAAGGACACCTGCACTCAGGAAGAATCAAGCTTTCTAGTGCAGCCAGCCTTGCTCTTCATATTTCATGCCATCTAGACTGCAAGCCTACTGGGTAGAGGCACCCGGAACCAGCACAGATCTCACCTCTTAACTGGCACTCGTCCTTAGAAGAGTCCGCATGTGCAGGATGTAGTCTGAACGTATCATGGGCATCTCTAATCCAGTCAAGATGACAATCAAAATTACCATCTCAGAGGTGCCCAGTGGACACTGATGAGCCCTAACATACTCCTGTGGAACCAGAATGACACTCAGGTGCTCAGGTTAATGTGCAAATCCAGGTGGGAAATGGGTTTTTTAAACTTTTTCATTTGTCTTACATTGAATGTCTGTGTATAAATAATGGAAAGAAAAGCCAGAATTATAAATTTATGGGTCATTACTTTGGCAAAGTCTAGGATTCACTGCTTCTAAGCATTTAAATCAATCTTTACTTCGTTAAACTAATCATTGCACCTTTCAACACAGCTAGCAATCATATATACAAGGAAATCAGACTTAGAGACATAAGCTAGAATACCTGTAAGCAATAAAATGTTAATATTGCTTACACATACAACAGAAATAGCAATGATGACAAGAACAATGGATTCTTCCAGGAGGGATTAAAGTTCTGTGCCCAATACATTATACAGCTTCATATCTTCATTATTCAAACCACATTCATCTTTTTAATATATTGAACTAGTTCCTATTAATCAAATGTTGTGGTGGATTTTAGTAAGCTGTGTTCATATGTGCTTATATTTCATCATATGTACATTCCTATTCCCTGACCCCACTCACCTACACTTATTCTACTTATTCTTTACACTTTGTCTAATAATTGGGTATCTCTAATCCAGTCAAGTTGACAATCAAAATTACCATCTCAGAGGTAATTAGGATTGTTAATCCTAATATGTCAACCTCACTGAATAAAGAAAGGGCTAACACACTTGCTGTTTTATCTGGGTGGGTCATGGATACATGACCTCAGACGTTCTATGTCAGTAATGGTGAAACTTTTAGACCTTTGAATGACAAAAGCCCTCATGCTACATCACACTGCCGTAGGCTCACCACCACCACTTCTGGTCTCCCAATTATTCCTCTCTGGCATGTGTCCTCTGTTCTGCTTCCCAACCTGCATGGACTTAGTAGCTTTGCTCTACTCCACCCTCTTTCCATGGCTTCCTCCCTTGGACACAACTAACCATAAACTGAATTGCCCCAAATTGTGAGTCAAATCAAGCTTTCCCTTCTCAAAGTCGTGAGTGTCATGTATTAAGTCACAGCAATGGAAATGTGAATAATTTTTTTTTAAAATGGTGTGCTCGTACAAGGCCAGCCAACATTTTGGCCCTAGCCTTTCAAGGCCAGTGAAGACTCAGGATATAGGAGAACCTGTACTGCAACATCATGAAACTCAGTTGAGCTCCAAATTTTCTGAACAAGGAGATTATGGAGCCACAGAGGAAAGAGATTGAAGTTCTATAGTGTGCCTGGGGAGAGTCACATGAAGAGAAAATTTTCTCTCAGGCTCTCACAGAGAGCAAACTGGTCAAGCATTGGCAGTGACTCATCCACATGGATGACACAGACAAAGGATCTGCAGAATAAGGTACAGGATTATAAGATAACCCTTGAGGGGACTTCACCGACCTCATAAGAAACATAAAGTACATGTATAAGTCTTGCTCTATCTAGGTCTTAACCATCCAGCAGAAAAGTATAAAAATGAAGTATACATTGCAGGTGATAATATTAAGTTGAGGTGTAAATGGCTATGGTGGACAGCTTCTTTGGATAACTCACCATTGTTGTGGAATGCTGGACTGTGTTGGATTGTGTGGTCGAGTTCAAGCACCTAAGTTAATTGAATGACAATGGAGTGCCCATGTTTGACAGGTGTAGACAAAGGAAGGGTATGGAAAGGAAGAATCATGATGTGTGTGTATGGACAGTACAGTTGGGATAGATAACGCTGTGCTTCTATATAATTCTATGAGAGGCAAGATTTGCACTAATGGTGGTTGGACAGGATATTATGTCGGCTTCTAGTACTATGGGACAACCACTAGGAAAACATCAAGGTAGAAAGTATTAATTATTGAATCTTTGATGTAATTCAGGTATAAAAAATAAGATACGCAAAGAGCTACACTCTCTTTATTTACTGATAAGAGACATATGGTGTAATAATGTCTGTAAGCATATCATTTATGCACCTTGTATGATACCAAAACATTATGAAAAAAGTTTGCAATGTATTAATTTATCAAATCCATCTTGTCAAGGTATCTTAAAACTATCTCATTGATATTTGTACTTCAATAAAACAAAAATTTAAAAATAAAAATTTAAAAATAAATTAAAAATAAATAAATAAATAAATAAAATATGAAAGCAACTAATGTGAAAAACAACAAGAAGAAGGCCAAACACAAATCGACTTTCATGAGAGAAGTTGGAACTCACTGAGTAATTTAAAATGGAATATGAAAATGTTTTCTTAGGAAAATCACTTATCAATGGAGGAATATGGTTTTTATTCCATCATTTTCATGTCTGCTAAATAAATCTACACAAAACTTCTTTTAGTAGTGAGTCTGTCCTTATGACAATCATAGAATATATCAAATCACAGAATCTTGACCTCAGATCATATTTATATAGAGATAGAACTAAAGTGTTCTATGGTGTTAGAGCCATGGGAAGATGTATGTCCTGTGACCAGCAGGGGGCACAGTGGCGTTGCACTATGGTTTTGCACAGCTGCTGGGAAGAACCAGGCAAACAAAGGAAACTGACCAGAGCAGTGGGCCAGTGCTCGATGACAGGTTCAGCTTCTGTTATCTGTGAACCTATAGAACACTCTGAGCAAGGATTTTGTGTTCTTTCAGATGATGCATCCTCTCAGCACTTGTAGTAAAGAGGAAATCAAATTTTCTTCCTAATCCACCCTTTGCAGTGTGAGCTGAACTCCAACACCAGGCCTAAGAAGGGACTGGGCAGAAAGGATGGAAACATATTTGCATGAACAGCTCCTCCCACAAGGCTGGGCAACAAAAGAGGCCCGGGGCCACTCAAACCACTGTTGGGATCAGAGGGCTGCTTACACAATGGCCTGGACTTCTCTTCTCCTCCTGCTCCTCTCTCACTATTCAGGTAAGAACAGGCCCTGTAGACAGGGTGCGATGTCACAACTTCATTAGTTGTCTTCACTTTGGTACTTGTAAAACATTAGTGTAGTCTCTATTCCCTATCATACCATGGTCTGTATTTGCAGTTTCCATCTCTCAGGCTATGGTGACTCAGGAACCCTCCCTGTCTGCATCTCCTGGAGCATCAGCCAGACTTACTTGCAACCTGAGAAGTGACATCAGTGTGGGTGGGTACTATATGTACTGGTACCAGCAGAAGCCAGGGAGCCCTCCCAGGTTTGTCCTACACTACTACACAGACTCAAGCAAGGAACTGGGCTCTGGCATTCCTAGCCGCTTCTCTGGTTCAAAGGACACCTCGGCCAATGCAGGAGTTTTGCATATTTCTGAGCTACAGCCTGAGGATGAAGCTGACTATTACTGTGCCATCTGGCACAACTATGCTTCTCACAGTGACACCCATGAATGAGGAAGTGGCACAAAAACCCAGCCTTCCCTGAGAATTAGACTATTAAGCCTTTGGAAAAATTTCTCCTATCTGCACTAAATATACTTGGAATGAGGTGCAGTTTAACAGCATTCTTTTCCCCAAATACCAAAAATCATTGCCAAAATCTCAAGAAAAGGAACTACTTTGTGATGGCCTCTAAATTTTGCCTTGTGCATGATTTCAAAGCAATATAAAAGGATGTGGAAGTTGCATTTCCATCTTTAAGAAAAAAACAAAATCAGGCTTTCCTTGCTCTTCATGTCAGTTCATGGGCTACCCCAAGAGGAAGGTGATCTTGAGAGGCTGTAGTCTACACTAACATATACCATGAGAATCCTTCTTATAAGGGGATAAGAACATAATAACTTCCATTCATCACCTGAAGACAAATAATTCTTTCTTCAGCTCTGAAATACCAACAGAGCTAAGGGAACCAGCCTACAAGGAGTGTGAGTATCCAGCTGTGCAGGAGCATGGGAGCCATCAGCACAGTACAAGTAGAGGAAGAGAAGTGATGCACACTGGTCCTAGACTCAGCCCCTTCTTTTGAACCAAATGATGTGTTTGGAGTCCAGTTCATAGCCCAGGTATATTTAGATGAACTCTGCACCCCAGATGGGATGACAGAAATGCTTTTCCCTCACTGCTGAGAGGTACTTCAGATCAAGCATGCATTTGTTTCCTGAAGTCATAACCTTCACTGTGCCACAAATGACAAGGGAAAGATTAAGACAGAGGTTCAGAGAGATCTGAAACTTTGGGGCACTTTCAAGCAGATGGAAAGCATACCTCAAGTGACTCATGTCTAACAAATTTTGAGAGGTTCAAACTTTGAGTATAAGTTTTTTGAATGGGATGTGTGTTCCATATGTCCTGAAAAAGTTCATCGGAAAATTAATGGAGAAAACATAGAAGCAGAGCCAGTACCGTTTAAGATCATTAAACACACATGGACTGAATTCTTCACTTTTCAGGTAGCTTAAAAATATCAAAAAACCATCATACTGAGTGCTGGGAAAAGCAGAAATTGAATGAGGAAAGAGCATCCCAGACATCACCACTGAAAAGACTCATGATGTTGTGTGGTCGAGATCGATAACAGCCATCAAAGCTGAATGATGATCCACTGCACATATCTTTGAGAGAAATATAAAAGGAGGAGGTGGATGTCATCAGAGCAAGTGTACTGTAACTTTAAAAACCAAAAACATAAAGTTCAGAAAGCATTCCTAAGTTATAAAAAAGATAAACTCAGGGATTTTATGGGGAAATGAATGCCACTAGAGACTATACTCATAAGTGAAATAAATCAGACCTGCTTGTGCAAACAACATATTGTCTCACAAGGATAAGAATGTGAAAGAATAAAGAAAAGCTTAAATGTTCAATAGATTATGTGAAAGGAAAGGGAAAGAATCTATTGAAAGGAAGGAAGAACTGAGATAAGGAAAAGGAAAAATGAAACAAAGAAGAGAAAAAGGTACATTTCTGTTTGTATACAGGATAGGTTGGATAATTGTACTTCTGATTTCTGCTGATCCATTGAAAGGACAAGTTAATGCATAAGTTTTTCTTCTCATACTTAAGTTTCCTAAAACTTTTCTTTACCAAGTTTGTGTGGGTGTATCTAGTAATCTAAGCAATTAATTTAAAGGCAACATTATAAAAAAAAATAAAGCCAACATTATGCAATATAAAAACTACTGTTGATATCCCATTATTTTGTTTAGTGAAATTCCATATAATTTCTAATCTGTGTGAGGTTTTTTTTTTTCCTTCTGTTTTTCTTTTCTTTAAACAATTAAAGAAAACAATAGGGCCTGCAAGACAGCTCAGGGGATTTAAGCACCTGCTTAGTCAGAGGCACAGACTGGAGTTCAATTTCCAGCACATCATGCCAGCCCTGCCCCCAGGGCACATGAGATAGTAACTGAGATGGGGCGTGGTACCATGCACCTATAATTCTAGCACTTAGGAGACAGAAAACAGGAGGATCACTATGAGGCCAGTCTGTGTAGTGAGACCCTGTAGATCCTATACTAACGACATTAAAAAATAAATAAGTAACATAAAAAATTTTAAAAAATAAGCTCTGAGGGATGCTCACATAGTCAATGTTTACCTTATATTTTTTGAATCAATGAAAAAGATAACTTGGAAAATTAATTGAACTTCTCCCTAATTCCTGATCATCTACGTTCCATTTTGCTCTTTAAGTTCTATGCAAATTGGTTTCATTTAAAGTATTAATTTTGAGCAGAAGAGATGGCTCAGTGCAATAAGCACTTCCCTGGCAAGTGCTAGGGCCTGAGTTCAACACCTGGTTCGGTAAAAAAAAATAAAGTATTAATTTCTCTATGTTCACTCAAAAAAAGTTATATTCTTTTGTTTTCCTCATCTGAACTCAGGCTCTCATGCTTACCAGGCAAGCACTTATTCTATTGAGCTATCTGCTCAGTCCCATAGTCTGGTTTATGTATGATTTCTTGAACTTCCTATTTGGTCATTCTCTTAAGAAGATGACAGTGTTTCAACTATTGCTATTATTGAATTATTTTATTATGGAACAAGCATAAAACAATGAAATGAAAAGTCATATAATACAGAAGATACTTAACACAACTACAGATTAAACTACAAATAGTTACAAAAGCACACTAGAGGGCACTGGGCACCTTCTAAAGGTTAGCAAAGCCTGAAACAGACACACAGGACTTACAGTTAATGATCTTATTTGTGCTCAGTAGCCTGAGTTAGAGGTTTCAGCAGGTGTCTTCTCTTAAGGGAAAATGCATAGCTTACAACACCCAGCCTCCCTGACGGCAGAGCAAGCGCCTATGCTCTGAGTCCTGCAACTCATGGTGCATGTTGTCAGTTCATGTTGTCATGGTGCATGTTGTCAGTTCATGGTGTTCATGTTGTCAGTAAAAATATAATGTTTCTACAAGAAACAAACAACCATTAGCCATAAGAACTGAGGGGCCCATAAAAGGATCATCCTAGAGTCTGCAGCCACTGCAAGTGTACAGAAATAGTTTCAAAGGCCCACACATTTGCGACTCCTGTCTTCTTTGCCTTCCACCTCTCCTCACTCTTTGCCCAGATTCACGTAGATTTCACACACTTCCTTTGAGAGCGACTCTTCTGTTCTTCATCCTCATCACTAATGCATTTTAACTTGCATTTTGCGGACGAGTTCTCAGGCCACTATAACCCTGGATCTTTCAACAATCCTACATGTCAGCCATTTTCACCTGTGGCTGCTACTTGGTAGCAATCACTGTTGGTCATGTTCCATACTCGTTCCAGCAGAAACTGGCCAGACATCCATGACAGTGGTATTTGACATGAGCAATGACTACTCCTCATCACATGTCAGACCCTTAAGGTTCTCTCCTGTGACAAAGTTGACTTGATCTTTCTGGTGGTCCAGACTCAGGAAGAAGTTGGTGCTACCTTATGCTGTATGACCATACTATGGAACAGAAGTGCAGCAGAGGGGAAAGAGACACAAACGTAGGTTTGCCTAATCCTCAGGGCTAAGAGATCAGGTGCCTGGACAGTAAATGCTCTGGCAGGCTCCTCTTGACTGTTCATAGAAAGAAGGGTACAGGGAAGAGTCTGGACTGATCTTCTGTTTGAGTCAGAAGGTGAAAGATATGCATGAATTTTTTCATTTCAGAATTTTCCTGCAAATATGAAATTCAGTTGTTTACTCCTACTAAAAGGAATGTGATCATAGAATTATTTTTATATCAAATATATAATATCCAGTTGTAAAGAGCTAAATCAATGAATTTCCTCTGTAAAAAGCATTTTTAGTAATGTTTTTGGTGTCTAATGGACAAGAAAAGCAACCGGCCAACATTAGTTATTGATACATTTATCAGTTTAAGTTCCATTTTAGTACAAAGGCATTGTATGCCACTTTTGAAATATTAGAATCTATGGCAATTTTCAAAGAAATCTTTTCTTTTTTCTAATGTTGTGTAGCAAAATATCTTCTTATAAAAGATATGGTAAGACACCAATCTATAATACTACAAAATGCCTTCTTTTTAAAGCACAGTGTCATCTCAGATATGAATAAAGTGAGCTATTGTTAGAGTAATTTATTTACTTTTAACATGCTTTTAAATCTTTTATTTTAAAATAGAAAAACAAACATAAAAAACAAGAACAAAGGCAAAACATAGCAACAAAAAAAAAAGTGATACATGATTTGATCCTACATTCATTAGGGCACTTGGCTTCTATATCTCTTTTTCAGTTCAGTTTTTCTCTGTTATAGTATCAGAGTAATACTTGCCTCCAGGTATGTGTTTGGATGACTTGCTTTCTTCTAGATGTCATTGAAGAGTTTGAGAAGAGTGGGCGTTAAATCTCCAAATTTCTTGTAAGTTTCAGCTGTGAAACCATCAGGATGTGGGCCTTGCTTTGTTGGTATGATTTCTATGATATTTTCAATTTCATTGATGGACATGAGGTTATTCTGAATTTTTGTATCTTCATGATTCAGCTGTGTACAATCATATGTATCTGGGAATCTGTCCATTTCTTCTGCATTTTCCACCATAAAAATAAATTAGGTATTGATGAGCCTCTGAATTTCTATAGCGCCTCTGGTGATTTCATCCATTTTGTGCCTTATTTCAAGAAATTGAATTTTTTCTTGCCTTTTTTATAAGGTTCACCTGTGCTTATCAATTTTAACTATTCTTTCAAAGAAACAGCTCTTAATTAATTATTTGTATTGTTTTCTTCATCTCCACTGCATGCATTTCAGCTCTGATCTTTACAATTCCCTGCCTTCTTTGGCTTTAAAGGCTTGTTTCAGGGGCCTGCCGATGGAGCATGCTGAAACAGCAATTAAGGCTGGATGTGAGGGCTTGCACCTGTAATCCAAGTTCTTGGAAGGCTGTAAACAGGTGAATCACTATGAGTCCAATCTAGTGGTGAGACCCTGAACATCTTGTAGACCATTCCCTACCAAAAAATAAATAAATAAATAAAAAAGGCTTGTTTGCTCTTCTTTTTCTAGGAGTTTAATGTGCAGCATAAAATTGTTTATTTGGGCTTGTTCTGTTTTCCTGATGTGAGAATTTACTGCTATAAATTTCCCTGGGGATAAATATCATTGCATACCATAGGCTCCTGTACATTGTATCTGTATTTTAATATGATTTTAAGTGCTGCTTAATTTCTTCTGTGACCCTTTGACTGTTCAGGAGGGCATTATTTAATTACCACATGTTTATGAATTTTTTGCTATTTCTTTCATCAATAATTTTCAGTTTCATTGCACTGTGACCTTATAATATGTGTGGGACAATTTCAATTCCTTTGCATTTACTTAAGCATGCTACGTGTGGTAGCATATGGTCTATTTTGGATATCATCCATGTGTGGCTGAGAAGAAAGTGTATTCTGAAATTGCTCAGTGGAACACTCTTTGAAGGTCTACTTAGTCCATTTTTTCATAAATTTTGTTTCATTCTGTTACTTCCTTGTTAATTTTTTGTCTAGTTGATCTATCTCTTCATATCAGTGACCTATCAAAGTCCCCTATCACAATTATGCTGTTGCTCACTTGATTTTTCATATGTTTTTAAATTATCTTATATTGTTGTGTGCTCCTATATTGGGTACATATATATTTATGAGTGTTATCACTACCTCTTACAGTTTTCTCCTAATAAATATGTTGCAGAGGACCACTTAAGCAGCTCTCCTTGAAAGAAGAGCAACTCCATTTTGGCTGAGCGTGACCCTATTTCCTCTTATTGATATGTGCAGAGCTGGCTAGGACTTCTGTTTATCCTTTCAATTGGCCTTAAGCAATGTATATTGGTCTAGCTGAGGTGCTGGTGATAGTCTTTGAAGGTGGCATGAGTCTTTCCGTAGTAACCTACACCTGCTGCTCTTTAATGTGAGTCAGGTCAAGACAGGATGAAGAATCAATGCTCCACCCTGCCAACTGGGATCAAGCCTCAAGATAGAGGCTATGACTTGCTGGGGCTTGAAAGACTACATCAAAGCTGAAGCACCAGACTCCCAAAACATTACATACTATCTCAATAGCTTACAACACCTTTATCTGTTTTAATGAAGTTTGAATAAAGTTCACATTGTCAGCAATCAGAATAACTACCCCTGACTTTTTGAGGCATTACTGCCACATGGAGTATTCTTTTACTTTCGTTGATTTGCTGTCAATTTTTATTTTATTTTATTTATTTAATACTTTTTTCTGGCAGAACTGGGAATTGAACTCAGGCCCCTGTGCTTTCCAGGCAAGCACTTATTCAACTGAGCCATCTCCCTGGCCCACGACTTGTTGTCTATTACCTCTTTGATTTAAAAGTGTTTCTTTGTAATTTTTTAAACAAATCTGTATGTTTCTATCTTGTAATCTGAGCAAAAAATTTGAAAATACACAATACAAATATGGATGAATTTCAAGTATTTTGATTAGTAAAAGTCTGCATCATTTCTAAAACTTTATAATTTTAATTATAATTTTTCACTTCCTTTGAAAAGAAAATTCATGGACCTATAATATTTAAATGAAAATGGAATACCCCTCTCTGACAAAACTAAACAAAAAAGGGGATATAAATGAAGGACCATTTTGTATCTGTATATACAAAATAGGATACCTATACAGCTACTTTCTCTTAGTTTGAGAAGAAAGATTTGCACTAATAGTGTCTGACAGGATATCATGTCCGCATCTTGTACTATGAATAACTGTTATGAAGACAACAATATGCAATGTATTAATTATTGAAGCTGTCCTACTAACCCATTTTTAAATTGTGTTATTGCTATTTGTTTCTCAAAAATTAATAAAAAATAAACATAAGAAAATTATGACAAAAATTAAAATAGATAAAATGTTAATAGACTTGAAATATGACAGACAAATTTAAAAAAATGAACTTCTAATCTAATTATGAAGACTAAATTAAAACTCAGAGTGCAAAAGGTAGAGGACCAGAGGACATCTTTACATGACAGCTGTGCATTCTCCTAGCAAAGGCAAATAACTAATTCCTGGCTGCACCATTGGACCTGGGGTAACAAAACAGAAGATGCTCAGAAATTGCAGCAATAAATGTTAGTGACTTCATGCAACCCACATTTAAACATTACCATGTATTAACCAATAGGCATGTTATAAACTTTGAACTTGAGATTTTATAATAGATTAGTAAAGAATCAAGGATCCAATAGAAGAAAACACAAATTACAAGAGATGGTGGAATACCTAGTGATATACTGGCTTCTTGTTTTGGGATCTAAAGATCACTAGTGGCCTACAGCAACTAATGGCCAGCACAAATCCTTTACGTAATATTTATTTGTTCAACCACCTTAAACAGGGTCAAGCAGAGTGGTCCATCTGCAGATAACCTCCCAGGAGAGCTGAGAGGTAACTGAAGGTCCAGAAGACATTAAGTATGAAGCATTCAGGGATCAATCTTAAAAGGGTCCTTAAAGAAGAGGGCTCTGTATCTAGGTATGTGAAAAAGGCAAGTATTGATGCACTTGGTTGGGCCGTGTCTTCACTGAAATGTGACTTTATTGTGCACTGGGGACAGAAGCTCCATGAACACTGGGCTCAAACTCTTACATTTCCTTTCCATTTCATTCTCTTCCCTAATTACTGTTATTATCACTGTTGGCAGCCCTCATATCCAGGGGTGTAGTTAGACTGTCACAAAGCAAAGAGGACTTCACATGGAGAAACTTGTATGGGAAGATTTTCTGTAGGATGAATAACAGAAAATTGAGGAATACCATGCCTCAGTACCAAAAATAATGAGGCAGTGACCCTCAGTCTTATGGAGTTTCCACCATGAATGCTTGTCCAGTGTAATCATTTAAGGAAGCAAATCTTTTTTTTTTTTTTTCCTTCTGTATTTTAAGGACGGGTCTACAGGTGTTCAAGGTCTTACTATTAGATCAGACTCATAGTGATTCTCCACTTACAGCCTCCTAAGTGCTGGGATTACAGACCTGAACTACCATGCAGTCTCTATCACCATCACAGCATGCCCCGGGGGCGGACCTGGCATGGTAGGCCCGGTGATCAAACCTGGCCCCTGCACCTGCTTGCAGGTGCTTTAAACTGCTGAGCTATTTGGCTGGCCCTAGGAAGTAAGTCTAGGGTCAAATGAACAGATAAGTAAGTGCCCACTTCTACGGTCTTTTCCTGCTGGAATCTAAACAAGAAGTTAGTTATCCATTCTTTTTCCATCTCATTGTACTGTCGGTGTCTTTACTCTGAGTTTCACCTTTTCTGTGTTAGGTCTCTAAGATTATCTATCTGTGTGTCTGTCTGCTGTCTGCTTGTCTGTCTTTCTTTCTGTTTGTCTGTCTTTTCTGTTCTGCCAGCTTCTCTGACAGTCTATCTATCTATGTACAAATCTAATGTCTGTAATCAGTGATCACACCTTTTGCTCAAACCAAATCCCAAGCCATATGGCATTATTGTTTTACAAACATGAAAAATACTCCCCAGTGATTAAATAGCACATAGAGAAAGCTCACTTGTGATCTTCCAAAATGGGTGACAAACAATGAACATGAAAAATAATACATGTAACAATTTCAGAGAAATCATATTTTTGTCATATATATCATTCTTCAGCATAGTAATGAGTGTATCATGTGTTCTGTACAGTAGTCATTAAGAGCATACCACTTAATGACTTAGAAAGAATTGAGCTAAGAACAGGACTTTTGAGAGATTTCTGAAAGATATTTAACATTTGTTGGGACTTTAAGTAGAAAGAGGCAATGTGTCATGTGTCAAATACTCCTATAAGAGCTCTGCACCACAAGTGCTAAATCCTCATTCACTCTTGGAGAGAAAGCTGGAACCATTGGTTTATTGGCCTTGTAGCCATAGTTTGCAGCACACATGAATTTGGCTTTGGAGGGATGAAAAGCACAGGTCAAATCAATCTCTTACCTGGTCAAGCACCATGTCCCAAATCTGCCAGGGCTTTGGTCTATTCTCTGATACTTGCATCTGCATGTAGATGGCATTCAGGAGACTTGACTAGATCTATCATGGCCATGTATGACTCCCCCAGTGATCTTGTGTCCGTGCACTTGAACAAAAAGGGGAAGCAATTATTTGAAAGGGATAAAGTTTCAGTTTGATTGATGAAATTTCTGAAAATACATCATGTTGTGATTGTGGTAGTATGTAATACTAACAAGTTGTGTACTTAAGGGTAGTTTATATATTTCAAAATTTTTTTAGAGTGCTAGGATCTGTGTAGACTAGCTACACAGGAATTCTAACTCTGATCTATGCTGGTCATCTCTAATTTCATATTATATATCACAACAACTTCGAAAACATACTAGTTAAATTAGAAACTAGGTAAAAATAAAATATGCTTACAAAGCTATCTTTACTAAGGTAAACTCATGGCCCCCAATACTTAGGTTTTATATATTTTACAGCAATAAAACAATTACTATTCAAACATTAACTGTGCAAAATTACACTTTCGATATATCCTTTGCATGCATATTTTAATTCATCCTCATAAACGAAAAGTACAGTAATTACAGATTCGCGGGAGACTTGACAGTACAATCACCAGCAGAGACTGAGGCCTTGTTGACCTTTCCTGGGATTGTAAGATGGGTAGAAGGCTGCCCTTCTCTTTCTCATGAGCAGAAATGTTTCTTCTCACAGAACCCTGGGTAATAACATTAGCCATTGAATAAAGAAATGAAGTTATGTGTACAAACCTAAAATCACTGCATTCTTTGTTAAACATTTACAAGTTTCTTGAAAACTGGATTGCATGATTGCTACATTGCCTCGTTTTACTAATCAATATGGGATTTTCTATGTGTCCAATGCTTTTGCCTTCTTGAGGCTGAAGCCTCTTGTTTCCACTATATTGGAAATCTGTCTCTTTCTCTTGAATTACTCATACTACACCATGGTCACTGGCAGGCTGTGTCATACACAGAGTTGTTGACTAAATTTTGTTTTCCAAAACTTTTCTTAAACCACCAAGCCTTAATGTTATTTTTACTGGTAATAAAGACTTCAAAGAAATAATACCAATTCAGTAAGGTCCTAAAACTGGAGGCTTGGTTTAATAAAATTGATGTCCTCAGAAGAAATTGTGGCACGGACGACCTAAAAAGATGAAAGTCCATTTAACAGTGGGCAGAGATGTCAGGTATCTATAAGCCAAGCACGAGGATGCAAGAGAAAGCAAGACTGCTGACACCGTGTTCATGGCCTCGGAGGCTCTAGAACTGTGTGACTTGACTGCTATTGCTGTCAAGCAACCCATGATATGATTTTATGACAACTTTAGCAAATCATTAAAATGGGTTATTATTGTAATTTTTCATTATTATATTTATCATTATTGTTACTGTTGTATCAAAAAGAGCTTCGTATTGAAGTCAGCTTTAGTAAAAATGAGAGTAACCCTGGTGAATGACTTTTTTCTCCAGTAGAACCAGATAGCTCTTCTTACTCTGAATCTTAGATTTATGTGCATTTCATCATCTGCACAGCTCCTTTTCCTGACCATTTGTAAATGCCAAATCCAAGCTCTGGCCATAAACTCACAATTTAGAGGCACAGTTTTCAGTGCTGATTGCAGATACTAGCACCAGGTTCTGGTTCTAGATTTCATCCCTTCCAGGATGACTGAATATTTTTCTTCCCACCAGATGGCAGTGTGAGTGTATGCTCAACATCTTGAAGAATGTTGAGAAATGTTCCACTGTGTAAACATACATTGGCTCCTAAATCTTAGATTAGTCTTGGAGGTTTGTTCTATAATTTTATATGCTGTTTTCATGCTGTGTTCAAAGTCATTCACACAATACATATGCTTTCATAATAATCTGAAGACATTACCATTGAAGCAACACAATATTTCATATTTCTTAGTGTACCTAATAAAAACTGCTCAACCCTGCAGCAGACTGTGACATTTCCAGCATGCACAGCCTTCAATGTGATCTTCATTTGAAATATCACATCCTACCCTAACCTACCTCAACTAGAATAAGACAGGTATTTACACGAAGTGGTCCAAATTTGGTGGGTGTGGGGATGCAGCCAGATGGAATTACAACTAGGTCTGGAGTAAAACATAAACCTCTCCAATGGTTTTTAAAACTAGCACTGGAGACCGGGGGAGTAAAGATGAATCCTACTCAGTACACCATCATCTACCTTATGCTATGTTGTTCTTTCCTTATTTTCACTCATACTACATTTTGTGAGAATATTTTTTCTAAATTATAGATAACTAAAGAAAGAAACCAGAAAAACCCACTAAATTCATGGAAACTAAACAGCACCATACTCAGCAATCAATAGGTCACATAGAAATTCAAGAAGAAATTCAACAATATCTACAATTCAATGAAAATTCAAATACAACTTACCAGAATTTATGGGATGTGATGAAAGCAGTTCTTAGAGGGAAAATCATAGCTATGAACTCACACATTAGGAAAACAAAACGGGAATAAATTAGCACCCTAATGTTGCACCTCTGACAACTGGAAAAAGAACAGCAAACGAAACCCAGAGGGCAAAGAGGGGATGAAATTATAAAGATTACAGCAAATTAATTCAATTGAGAGGAAGAACACGGTTCAAAAAATCCACAAATCAAAAAGTTGGTTCTTTGGAAAACTAAATAAAGTTGATAAGCCTCTAACCAACCTCATCAAAAAGAGGCAAGAGAAAATTCAAGTATGTCCAATAAGGAAGGAAAAGGGTGAAATCACCACAGATCCAGCGGAAATTCTGAAGATTATCAATAGTAACTTCAAGAATCTTTACGCTCACAGAATAGAAGACACAGAAGAAAAGGACATATTCCTTGAAAGGTACAAATTATCAAAACTGAATCAGGAAGACATAACAACTCGCAATAAGTCAATAACAGCCAACAAAATACGAAACATAATAAAAAGCCTACCGACAAACAAAGGTCCAGGTCCTGATGGATTCACTGCTGAATTCTACAAGAAATTTATAGAATTTATAATCCCCATAGTCCATAAACTCTTCAGTGAAATTGAAAAGGAAACAGTCCTCCCAAAATCATTTCTGGAGGCAAGTATAATACTGATTTCAAAACCAGGGTAAGACACAACCAAAAAAGGAGAACTACAGGCCACTCTCCCTCATGAACATAGATGCAAAAATACTCAATAAAATCCTGGCAAAAAGAATACAGCAAATCATCAAGAAGATCATACAACATGACCAGGTAGGATTCATCCCAGGGATGCAAGGATGGTTCAATATTAGAAAATCTATAAATGCAATACACTAGATTAATAGACTGAAATCTAAAAACCACATGATCATCTCAATTGATGCAGAGAAAGCTTTTGACAAAGTCCAATATTTATTCTTGTTCAAGGTCCTACAGAAAATTGGAATAGATAGACTCTATCTTAACTTGATAAAAGCCATCTATGACAACCCAAAAACTCATATCCTAAATGGGGAATAACTTAAATCTTTTACCCTTAAATCAGGTACAAGACAAGGATGTCCTCTATCACCCCTCCTATTTAATATAGTCTTTGAATGATTAGCAACAGCCATTAGAAAAGAGGGAGGAAAAGGGGGAATGAGAATAGATAAAGAAGAAGTTAAATTATCACTATTTGCAGATGACATGGTACTTTACTTGGAAGACCCCAAAATTCCACCAAGAAACTACTAGAACTGATAGGGAAATTCAGCAGCATAGTAGGATACAAAATCAACACTGAAAAGTCAATAGCATTCTTCTTCACAGATAACAAGCACACTGAAAGGGAAACAATAGAAATAATACCTTTTATAATACCAATGCGGAAAATGAAATACCTTGGGATTAACTTAACCAAGGAAGTCAACAATCTTTTCAGAGAAAATTACAATGCCCTAAGAAAGGAAATTATACACGATTTAAGAAAATGGAAAGATATTCCATGCTCCTGGATAGGAAGAACCAACATCATGAAGATGGCCATACTCCCAAAATTGCTGTACAGATTTAATGCAATCCCTATCAAACTACCATGAACATACCTCCCAGATATAGAGAAATCAATCCTAGAATTTATTTCGAACCACAAATGACCTAGAATAGCAAAGGTAATCTTGTCCAATAAAGACAAGACAGAGGCATCACAATTCCTGACTTGAAATTATACTACAAAACTTGAAATTATATACACTGTGATAAAATCAACATGGTATTGGCAACAAAATGGACCTGAGGATCAGTGGAATAGATTAGAAGTTGCAGAAGAATCTATGAGAACACATTCAGCCATCTGATCTTCGACAAAGGGGCCAATCATACTTACTGAAAGAAAGATAGCCTCTTTAACAAATGGTGCTGGAAAACATGGCTTTCTATATGCCAAAAACTAAAACTTGACCCAGATCTATCACCATGCACTAAGTTAAAGTAAAAATGGATTAAAGATTTAAACATTACAACAGAAACACTCAATCTCCTGGAAGAGAAAGTAGGAGGAACCCTTGAAGGCATAGGGTTAGGTAAAGAGTTCATGAACAAACATATATTCACACAAGAAGCACTTGAAAGACTGAACAAGTGGGATCAACTCTTCTTAAGGAACTTCTGCATGTCAAAAGAAATTGTCAACAGAGTGTAAAGACAACCCACAAATTTTGAACAAATCCTAACTAATAAGCAATCAGACAGATGTATGCAGTCTAGAATATATAAAGAACTAAGATAGAACAGGGCCCTCAAATTTAAAGACCCAATCCAGAAATGGGCATCTGAGATGAATACATACTTCTCAGAGGTCGAAATTAAAGAAGAGAATAAATATATAAAAAAAATGCTCCACATCACTAGCCATTCGTGAAATACAAATAAAAACAACACTGAGATACTATCTCACTCCAGAAAGAATGGCTATCATAAGGAAATCAACCAACAACAAATGTTGGAGAGGTTGTGGGGAAAGGGGAACACTTCTCCACTGCTGGTGGTAATGTAGACTGGTACAACTATTGTGGAGATCAATGTGGAGACTCCTCAAAAGAGTAGGACTAGAAATCCCATTCAAGCCGGATATCCTCCTACTGGGAATTTTTCCAGAGGAACTGAAAACATTGTATCGTAGTGATATATGTCTACCTGTGTTTATAGCAGCACAATGTGTGATAGCAAAATCTTTGAAATAACCAAGATGTCCATCACAAGAAGAAAGGTTGAAAAAGATGTGGTATTTCTATATAATGGAGTATTACTCAGCTATTAAGAATGATAAATGTGAAGCTTTTATACTGAGTTGGATTCCACTTGAAATTATACTCATAAGTGAAATAAACCAGACAGATATGTGTAAATATCAGATAGTCTCCCTAGTATAAGAAGCGAAAAGAAGAAATACAATTGGAAACGCACAACAACAACTAAAAACTATTGAGTCACATAAGCCAATGTGAATGGCCTATGCTGCAGGACACTAATCAGCTTTTCTTCTGGATGGTTTACAACCTAAGTTCACACATCAAAACTTGAGAAATAGAAGAGCCACAAGGCCAGCCAACATTTTGGCCCTACCCTTTCAAGGTCAGTGAAGACTCAGGACATAGTTGAACCTGTACTACAACATCATGAATCTCAGTTGAGCTCCAAATTTTCTGAACAAGGAGATTATTGAGCCACAGAGGAAAGAGATCGAAGTTTTATAGTGTGCCTGGGGAGAAGCACATGGAGAGAAAACTTTCTCTCAAGCTCTCACAGAGCGCAAACTGGTCAAGCATTAGCTGTGACTTATCCACATGGATGACACAGACGAAGCATCTACAGAATAAAGTACAGGATTACAAGAAAAACCCTGGGGGGACTTTACTGATCTCATCAGAAACAAAAACTACACGTTTTGGTATGTAGGTCTTGCTCTCTCTATGACTTAACCATCCAGCATAAAAGTATAAAAATGAGGTAATCAACGTGGGGCCATAATAATAAGTTGAGGTGCAAATGGCTATGCTCGACAACTTCTTCAGATAACTCACTGTTGTTGTGGAATGCTGGATTGTGTTGGATTGTTTCATTTAGTTCAGGCACGTAAATTGGTTGAATAACAGTGGATGCCCATCCTTGACAGATGTAGAAAAAGGAAAGGGTATAGAAAGAAAGAATTATGATGTGTGTGTATAGACAGTACAGTTGGGCTAGATACGCCGTGCTTCTATATAATTCTATCAGAGGCAAAATTTGCACTAATGGTGGTTGGACAGGGTATTATTTCGGCTTGTAGTACTATGGACAACCACTAGGAAAATAAAAAGGTAGAAAAGTATTACTTATTGAATCTTTGGTATAATTCAGGTATAAAAAATAAGATACGTAAACTACACTCTCTTAATTTACTGATAAGAGACGTCTTCTATAATAATGTCTGTAAGTATAATGTCATGTATGCACCTTGTACCATACCAAAACATTATGAAAACAGTTTGCAATGTATTAATTTATTGAATCCGTCCTGTCTAGGTGTCTTAAAACTGTCTCATTGATATTTGTAGTTCAATAAAATAAAAAACTAAAATTAAAAAAGAATCATATTTAACTGTATGCCCCTTGGAGATATATTTATCGATGAAATAAACCAGACCCACATATGTAAATATCGTATAGTCTTTCTAGTGTAAGTACTCAAAGGAAGAATTACAAATAGAGAGGCATAACTCAATTAAAAGGAAAGTGAGAATTTGAGTATTAAGCTATGAAGAAAGGGCCAGGAGAAAAGCTGCAAAACATGACAGGGGCAAAACCATTCACTTCTATATACCAGATGTGCAAGGCAATGATCCCGAGAAACATCAGCAGGTTTTTGAAAGTAGCAGTTAATTGGTAGGATTCTCAACCAGAGTATCTATATATGTTGATACCTGCGAACCAAGCAAGTGCACTGTAGATAGCAGTGTGTAATAGAAGGATCATACTTGGACTATCTGTCATTCTGATTTGCTAAATACATACTACCTGACATGACATAACAATTATTACAATACTCTCTCACAAGTAAAAGTTTTTTTTTTATGTATTCATCTAGTTTTTTATGGTTAATAATTGAAAAAAATAAGAGAACATGTTATAGAACTATCCTGCTACAAAGCTGTATATGGTTAGATTTCTAAATTTCTGTGTAAAATATGTGTATATTTCTATTTTTTTAAATGTTTTCCCCTCATATTCTGTAAGGGTGTAAAGTTCAATACATGAGTACTTGGTAGAGAATATCTGTTCCATGTTATGCATAAGATGTTTGATATTTAGACAGATAGTTAAGGCAAACCGAACTGCATGTGCTGAAATTTAATGATCAGTTTCTCTTCTGGACAGTTAACACCCTAAGTTTGCAGATCAAAAATTGGATAAGAGGAAGGGCTGCAAGGTCAGCCAAGATTTTGGCCCTAGGCTTTCAAGGACAGTGAAGAGTCAGGAAATAGAAGAGCCTGTCCTGTGACGTCGTGGAACTCAGTTGTGCTTCAAGTTTTCTGATCAAGAAGGTTATGGAGCCATAGAGGAATTGATTAGTGAGGTGTAGGGTGCCTAAGGAGAGTCACATGGGGAGAAAACTTTCTCTCAGGCTTTCACAGAGAGCAAACTGGCCAAGCAATGACCGTGACTCATCCACATGGCTGATGTTGACAAAGGATCCACATAATGAGATACAGGGTTACAGGATAAACACTGAGGGGACTTGACTGACCTCATCAGATACAAAGTTACATTTCTTTAATATGGGTCTTGCTTTATCTTGGTTTTATCCATCCAACAGAAAAGTATAAAAACGAGGTATATAAAGTAAGGCCTTATAAATATGCTGAGGGGTAAAAAGCTCTCGTCAACAACTTCTGTGTACAAACCACTACTATTGTGGACTGCTGGACTCTTCTGGAATATTTTGTTGAATTCAAGCATCTATAATAATTGAATGCCAATAGAATGCCCATCTCTGACAGGACTAAGCAACAAAAGAGGATACAGAGGAAAGACCATTTTATATTTGTATACATAGAATAATTAGGATAGTTATGCAGCTATTTTTGCTCAGTTCTATGAGAAGACAGATTTGTACTAACAGTGTTTATACAGGATACCCTATCTGCGTCTTGTACTATGTATAACCACTAGGAATATAGCAATGTAAAATGTATTAATTTTTGAAATTGTCCTATCAATTAGTTATGAATCTGTGTCATTGATATTTGTCTCTCAATAAAACAAAATAAAATTAAAAAAAGAAAAAGAAAAAGCAAGATACAACATAAAAGATCGAAGATTATTTGCAGAAGTAATAACAATATTTCTGAAATATGGGTAAATAATCTGACACACAGTAGTAAGGCACAGAGAACGCCAATTGGCCATTATCAAGAGAAATATGCACCCAGAAAGATGAGAATTGAATGATAGAATGTCAGCACAAGAACATATTATTAAAAGCTGGTAAAGAAAAATGAGAATAATTTGTTCATGAAAA
This sequence comes from Ctenomys sociabilis, assembly GCA_004027165.1. Taxonomy (NCBI): domain Eukaryota; kingdom Metazoa; phylum Chordata; class Mammalia; order Rodentia; family Ctenomyidae; genus Ctenomys; species Ctenomys sociabilis. The sequence continues at coordinate 2,411 of PVKA01022644.1, read as the reverse complement.
GACCACCCATCCTCATGGCAACTTCTGTACACAAACTATTAAGTCAAGAAATGTTTAGAGTGAAGTATTTTAAGTTGAAAAGAATGAAAGAAAAAGAGAAAGGAAGAAAGACAAAAGAAGAGAAACTTGCACCTCTAGATTTATATAGCCTGTGAATTTGGCTTTCAGAGTAATGACAAAGACTAGCTAGATAGCTCAGTGGACTGAAGCACCTGCTTAGTCAGAGAGCAGCGACAGGGTTTCAATCCCTGGCATGCCATGCCATGCCCACCTGCGAGGCTCACTGAAGAGGCAATTGAGAAGTGACATGGTGCACACACCTGTAATCTGAGAACTTGGGTGTCTGAAGAGAGGAGAATTGCTACATGTCCAATCTACGTAATGAGACCTTGTACAACCTATAGACCCTGTAGTAAGTAAAGAGAAAAAAAGGTAATGGCAAAATAAGATGCTTCTACGACAAAGAACAACCAAAGAAAATCATGACAATGAATGAACCCCACAAAAAGTCCTGAAAGGTATTGCAGAAAGAGGTAAAAATGCCCAAAATTCCATGCACAACTTCAGTAAAAAAAGCAGCAAGCAGGGCAATCAAACAGAGGGACAAATTAAGGAACAACAAAAATACCACAGCAAAGATAAACCAATATGCATCAGTAATAACCAGCAGTGGAAATGACCTCAATGCACCAGTCCAAAGAAAGACTGACAGAGTTGATCAAGAAACACATTTTTCTCAAAAGTAAATTCATGGACTGAAAGACAAAGGATGAAAAGCTAATGGCCCAGCCGAGTAACTCAAAGGTCCAGTCAGAGAGCTCAGCAAGTAAAAGGGAGAGTTTAGCCAGAGCACAGGGGCTGAAGTTCAATCCCTAGTGTGCCCTGCAGGCCCCACCCACAGGTTGCCCTGAGCGGGTGATTGAGCCTGGACCTGGTGTGGTGCATACATAATCCCAGCACGTAGAAGGCTGAAAACAGGAGAATCACTACAAGCCTGATCTATGTAGTGAGACACTTTGCACCCTGTAGACACTGTCCTAAACACATAAAGAGTAATGATTATTTAAAAAAGAAAAAATATCCTTCATGCAAGAGAAACACAACTAAAATCAAGGGTAGTGTTCTGTTTGCAGACATTGTAAAGTTCAAAAAAAGAATGACCAAAAGAGCTAAAGAAGGCCACCACATTCTTGTTAAAGGAAAACTGAAAGTGGAAATCATAACAATCATAAAGGAACATATACCAAATGCAGGTTCAAAAACCATAAGAAAAACTTTAACAAACACAAAAAATGAAATGACCAGCAACACCAGGGTGTTTTAAACCCCATTTTCACAAAGAGATAGATCAAGTAGACAAAAAAGCAATAAGGAAATAACACAGGTACACCAAGCTTATGAACAAATAAACTCAGTAGAGCTTCACAGTGTGTTCCATCTAACAACAACAAAATACATTCTTCTCAGCTTCACATTGGATATTCTCTAAAGTAGAACAAATACTAAACCACACAACATGCTGAAGCAAATGCAAAGGAATTGAAATTGAAGTATGCATATGAGGAAGTTATTTACCAAAGAAGTCACACCAAGTCAATAAAGATGTGGAAATTAACATCTTCACGTACATCCAATGGATCAGGATGAAACTAAAAATGAAATTAATATTTACAACTGAATAAATATGAAGGTACACTTTATTGCAACAGTGGAACACAATGAAGGCAGTCCTCGGTGACAAATCTACAGTAGTGTATTCTAACACCAGGAAAATAGAATGAGCAAAAATAAAAAACAATATACTACACATGAAAATTCTAAAGAACAGAAGAGCAAGTTAAGCCCAAAGCCAAAACAAGGTAGAAAATTATAAAGATTGAAGCAGAAATTAACCCACAGTATACTAAGAAAATGATACAAAGAATAAAAAGAATTGAAGAACTAGTTCTCTTTTAAAATTTTTTAAAGGGTTATTTCTTTGAAAGAGTAAATGAAATTGATAAACCCCTTGCCAACCTTTTCAGAAAAGGAAAGAAAAGAGCACTCAGATTCATACAACAAAGATGAAAAGGGTCAAATGGCTACAGATCATATAGAAATTCAGAAGATCATCAATGCCTATTTCAAAAATCTTTACTCTCATAGGATACAAAACATGGAAGAAATGAACAGGTTCCTAGACACATATGAATTACTAAAGCTCAGTGAGGAAGATACACAATTCTGGATAACCCAATTTCAGTCACTGAAACTGAAAATGAACAAAGATGTCACAAAATATTTTAAAAGACCAGGACTTGAGCTCCTGAGACCGGCCAGAGACAGCGCGGCCGACTCCGCCGTCCTGCTCCATCCCGCCCGTCCCCGCCCAGCTCCTGAGACCGGCCAGAGACAGCGCGGCCGACTCCGCC
>PVKA01022643.1:0-36816 GCA_004027165.1 Ctenomys sociabilis | reverse complement strand
CTGGAAATGTTTCTCTGGCACAGTGTGCCTGGAGCTGTCACCGGGCCACGGGAGGTGACAGGCAGCTTAATCCCTGGGAAATGTATCTCAGGCACGACGGGCCTGAGGTTCTACACTCACTGACCTTTGATGCCCAGAGAATCGGGGAAATTCCCACTCAATCAGTGGGCTTTAGGTCAGGGGATCCGGGGAGGTGTTGATGAGTGGGTCCTGAGGTTTCAGGCCAGTCACTGGCTTGGAGGGTTTGGGGACAGGGATCCACGTAGCGCGTGTGGGAAGAAGCCAAAGGCTCTCCCTCAGACTCACCACCCTCTCACTGATCTGGGTAGCCTGGTGTGTCCTGTAAGTTCGCTCTCGCTGGGCGAGCTTGGCACGGGAACCAGGAGGCCGCTGGAGTCAGCCACTGTCTCAGGCTGGTCTCTGTAGTTGAATTTTTCTTTCCTCTTTTTGATGAGGTGGGCTAGAGGCTTATCAACTTTATTTAGTTTTTCAGAGCCACCTTTTTGATTTGTGGATTCTTTGAACTGTTTTCATCTCAGTTGAATTCATTTCTGCTCTAGTCTTTATGGTTTCTTTCTGTCTTTACGGTCTGGGATTTGTTTGCTTTTCTTTTTCTACATATCGAAGGTGCAGCATTAGGGTGTTTATTTTTTCCCCTTCTGTTTTCCTAGTGTGTGATTTCGTAGCTATGATTTTCCCTCTGAGAACTGCTTTCATCGCATCCCATAAATTCTGGTAAGTTGTTGTTGAATTTTCATTGAATTGTAGATACTGAGTTTCTTGTTTAATTTCTTCTGTGACCCATTGATTGCTGAATAGGGAGTTGTTTAATTTCCATGAATGTAGTGGTTTTTTCTTGTTTCTTTTGCTGTTTATTTATTTCCAGTTTCATTGCACTGTGGTCAGATAATATGCATGGGATAGATTCTATTTTCTTGCACACGCTTAACCATGACCTAAGGACTAGCATGTTCTCTGTTTCAGAAAATTGCCTATGTGCAGCTGAAGAAAATGTACATTCAGCTATGCTTAGTGGAACATTCTGCATATGTCCACCAGGTCAACTTATGCCAAGCTCTGGTTCAGTTCTGCTATTTCTTTGCTAATTTCTTGTCTGGTTGACCTATCTTTTTGAGATAAGAGGCTGTTAAGGTCTCCTGTTAAGATTGTGGTCTTAGATATTAGATTTTTCATGTCCATTTAGATTTGTCTTACATAATTGAGTGTTCCTGTGATTCGTGCATAGAAATTTTTGAGTGTTACATCTTCCTCTTGAATTTTCCCCATAAGCAATATATAGTAGCTTTTTTGTGTTGTTTGGTCATTCTTGCTTTGAAGTTGAGACTGTCTGAGAACAGAATTGCTACTCCTGTATTTTTCTGAGGTGCTGCAGCATGTAGTATTGTTTTCTATCCTTTGACTTTAAGCCTATGAATGTCTTTTTGAGTTAAATATGTTTGCTGTATACAGCATATTGTGTTTTTTTTTTTTTTTCTGAATCCACTGTGCCAGTCTATTTCTCTTAACTGGTGAATTGAGTCCATTTACATTGATAGTTATAGTTGAAGTGTGTTGTCTTATGATTGTCATGATATTTACCTGCTGTTGTTTACTTACTCCTTTTATCCTATATTTAATTGTTTGCCCTATTTAGTGGGCCCCTTCCTTTCTCATTTTTGGAGTTCAGGTCATTTTTTTTTCTCTCTAGAATATCTTTCAGCAACCTGTGTAGGGCTGGCTTTGCCAGCAAGAAATTCTTAAATTGTTCTTTGTCTTTGATGTGTTTCTCTTATCCATCAAATTTGAAAAATAGTTTTGCAAGGAATAGTATTCTGGGCTGGAATTTGTTTTCATAGAGGACTTGAAGAACTCTGCTCCATGCTCTCCTTGCCTGCATGTTTTGTGCAGAGAAGTCAGGTGTAATTCTGATGGGTTTTCCTTTGAATGTGATCTGCTTCTTTTCCCTAGCAGGTTTCAGTATATTATTCCTGTGTTGGATTTCTGGAATCTTGACTACTATATGTCTTGGTGTGTTTTTATTTGGGTTTAAGTTATTTGGTGTTCTGTATGCTTTGGTTACTTGAATGTTGGATTGTTTCCTTATATTTGGAAGTTTTCTACTTCTGCCCATATTCTTTTTATATCATTTGTATTGATTCCTTTCTCATTGATGCCTATTAATCTCACATTGTTTATCTTGGCATCCTGTTGCAGGTGATGGATTATTTTTTCTGCACCCTTGTTTTTAAGAGATCCTTTCTGTTCTTTTCATTACTGCACCAGTGTCTTCAAGATCTAAAATTCCTTTCAGTCAAATGGCTTTGTAGACTCATGCTTAAGATATTAAGTTCTTCCATATCTCTTTGACTCAGCTTCATGAGATCTATTATTTCTTTATTGCTCATTTTAGGAGTCCGTTACATTTCTGATCTCCTCTATATTTTTTTTTTATCAATGCCTTCTTTTGAGGTAGCTATTAATTCTTTTACTGCAGAGTTTTTTCCATATTGGATTTCCTCTATGTATTTCCAGAATTGATTCTGTACTTCATATGCTATGATTTCACAGAATTCTTTTTCATTTCAGAAATTAGTTCTGCTTTGAGTTCTTTACCTTTCTGCTATTGTTTCTTTGCTTGTGACACTGTTAATTCATATGTTTCAGTTGGAATAGTGTTCTCTGTACTTGTTCTGGATGGGCATTGGGTTTCCCCATACGTTTCTGGATTTGATTCATTACTGTAGATTCTATATATTCAAAAATTTCTCTTTTTATTTCAGGTGTTAATTCCGGTCAGAGTTCCTCTATACCTTTCTGCTGATGTTTCTTTGCTTCTGCCTCTGTTAATTCATTCATTTCAGCTGAACTAGTGTTCTCTGCACTTACTGTTGGACTTGAGGCCTGAGAATGCATTTTGTTCCTTGTCTTTGTCATTTTGTATAGCACTGATCTCTGATCTTTGCTGTAAAGCTTTGGTGTAGTTACGACCTTAGCACTTAATGAGATTTGTGTGCCCTCTATTAATTTTGAGATTATCTAGTTATGTCTGGCCTGGATCTAGCTGTTGTGCAGCCCGTGTGGTACAACTGTGAGCCTATGGTTGCCCTCTATTGGGTCCCTGGTCCAGGGAGCAATGCGGAGGGCAAGAGCTCTCCCACACACTCACCAGGCAGGGTGAGGGTGGATTGGGTGCTGGGAGAGTGTGAAAACTTCTCATTCGCTTGGCAGGCTTGGGATCAGGGGCTATGATCGTCACGCCACACGGGGGGAGAAGCCAAAGGCTCTCACACACACCTACCAAACCTGGTTTGCGTGGATCGGGTGCCATGAGAGTTGCAATAATTCTCACTCGCTCCGTGGTTTGGGGGCAGCACCTTCGTGGAGTTGATCGACAGGTCAGTCTTTTTTCTTTCTTTTTTTTTTGTACCAATTTTCTTCAAGTAATAAAATCCTTTGTCATATATTTTTCAATATGTTTTGAAATTTATTTTCATCCACATGCCATGCCCACCCAGACCCTGGAACCAACCACTGAGTACAGCCATGGTGGCACATTCCTGTAATCCCAGCATAGGGAAGACTGAAAACACAAGGTTCACTACTAGTCCGAGCTGCATGGCATGACCCTGTACCAAATACATAAATGAAAATTAAAAAAAAATAAAAACACTTGGAATTTATTTTCAATTTTCATCTTATTTATTTATTTATTTATTTATTTATTTATTTATTTATTGTGGCCAGCTCAGTCTGCCCTGGGGATGGGGCTAGTGTGGTATGCAGTGTTGGGGATTGATCTAAGGTCCCTGAGATTACTTAAGGTTGCCCAATCAGGAGCTTTAGACCATTGAGCTATCTTGCTGGCTCCTTACACTTTGTCTTCAAATTTTATATATTTTGTATAAGGTAACAAAATGCTTTCCTTTAATCAGCTCTATCATTTACATTCTAAAGTATTTGTATTTAGCACTTTCAACCATGTATTATATTAGAAAAGTATAGCTATATTTAGATTTTCAAGATTTATTGTTGTGTTGTTAATTTTCTTATCTTCTTACCTTTTCTCCCATTTTTCATTCAGTATGTGATTTCAAAATCAGGTTTTAGCCCACTCCACTTGCTCCTTATTCTAACAAAATATTTATAGTAATCAAGCCATAAGGTTTACCTGGAAGAATACTCATGAAAAATGTAAATCTATGATACTTAGACACATTGAATAAGTACACATAGAATTTCCACTTATTTGCTTTTCAAAATCATGTTCTTTATGTGATTATAGGTTAAATAATTCTCAAGAATTTTGTTAGAAAATTAATGTACATGCACATAGATATATTTTGTATTTGTCAAAGCATCAGTCTTACTTTGTAGACCAACTCATGCATAATTACAATTCACAAATTATGATAGCTTTGTAAATTTACTAATATAAATGTAATTAAAGACATGTTTGTTAACAATCTCCCATGCAATACAAGGAGAAGCCATTTTGGCACTCTCTTTTTTGGTGACTACTTTTGATAATTCATTTATTTTAATTTATAAGTTTTTCCCATTTGGCCTTGATACTTTTATTTCCTAATTAAGCATTTACATAAGGTGTGTAGGGAATTAATAAATGATTAATATATATTTGTTAGTGAATTAAATTATTTCAACCATAGCATGAGTATTATAATCTGCATTATCTACACATTACCCTAATGAAGGCACAGTATTTGTTGTCTCTTTAAAACATAGTGTATCATGTTGTCAAATTCAGTATGAGTTTAAATTAAACACAATAGTTAGATGTCTTCAGAAATTAAACGCATATGAATCCTTTAATGCTCAAGTGTTTTTATTTTGTCTAATGGATATAGTTTTAGTGTTTGATTCAAATATATATTACACTTTGTAATATTTCTGAGCAGCATTTTTAGTCATGCTCTCAGCATATCCTAAAACCTTGAGTTGCCTCTTGAGTATGACATTGATATCATTTCACTTCAAAACAGAAACTTAGATTCTTTTGTTTCATAATTAAGAAATATAAAAATTATTCATGCTTTCATAAGTCTTCAAATTTCAGAATAATTACATTTGATCAGTAATGTAATGCACATTTAAGAAACAATCCAATGGGTTTATTTTCTTGCATACATTAAAAATTCTTACAAAATTTAAAATAGTTTTTAATCTTACTCAATTCTGGATTACTCAAAGTTGTATATGTAAAAGCAATAAATATTTATATTGTCTTACATGATTCCAAATGAAAAATGAGACAAGAGATTACATGCTTCCCTAAGATTTAGATTTATTTTGCTGTGGGGTGGCACTCTCTGGTAGGAGCCGCATTTGGGGACCCTAGGGCAGGAGGATTGCAAAGCAAAGCCCAGGCTTTTACTCAGAGCCAAAATATAACAAAATGTGTAGAGACACATTCAAATGCAGAAACCCTTGTTTTAGTCCCCAGTACCTAATAATAATAATAATAATATTAATAATAATAATAATAATAATAACAATAATGTGTCATGATGATGACCAATCTGTTTTATGAAACAAAATTAGTTGCTGTCCTCAGAAAGTAGGGAAACCTTTCTTTGGAATTAAATTATTTCAGTTCAAATATTATTTTGGCAATATTTTCTCCCTAAAAATATGAACCTTTCTTCACCTGGCATGGTGGCACATTCCTGTAATCCTACTTTATCAGGAGGCAGGAAGATCAGAAGGTGCAAACAAGCCTGGACAGCTCAGGAGATGTTCTCTTATATTAAAATAGAAACTCTGATAATACACTGTGTCACTCACTGGATTCAGTGTCACATAAGACCACATTATGACACATTTGTCTCATATCAATTTAGAGGTGTCGGTGTGCATATGTATGTGCCTTAATCCTAGATCAGCTTACATGTGTATAAATATGTACATAAATTCCATTTCTTTGTGTTCTATATAGCACATATATATACATATATGTATGTTTTAGGCAAATTTATAATTTACGAGCTGTATTCATATGTATGAACTGACTCAGGAGATGTAAACACAATTATTTAATAAATAAATGTTAGAGAGCATTTTATGAGCTCCAAATGTCTTGTATAGAAAGATTATGTATCAAACATCAAATGTAATCACCATCATCCATGTACCTCATCATTTTCATTTAAAATTTGAGTGATTGGCACAACTGCAGTATTAAGGATAACAGATGCCTCCTGTATTATGTGGGCTTGCCTACAGAGAAGTGGATAAGTCCTGTGGTCCTGTGTTTGCTACATCCAAGTGTACTGCGCTTGCAGTGTAAATGTCCTGATGCATGGAGCTCTGGAACTTGGTGTGTACTTACTTTCATGCAGAATTCAAGGTACCTAAATTACTCAATATTGAAAAACACACATAAAATTCTATGAATATAGTGTAGCAACACATGATATATTGCCAACACATGTTGGCCAAAGGACTGTAGAACATATAAGAAAATATGTAAACCGAGAAATATATTAAAACAGAAGAGAAGCAAAGGATAATTAGTGTTCCTAATGCTGCTCTTTGACATAATTACTGAGTCTTTCTTTGATTTTAAAAGGATTTATGAAAGCTAAATCTTAAGATTCTCTTACATAGTCATTATCAGTTTCTAAAGAGAAACAAATTAACATTTACTCAATCTACTTTTCAATTTATTTTGAAACATTTCAGAAATTTGTCTTAATTACACATATTGGCTAATAGATCCTGTGAAGCCTAAATTTAATCTTTTTTCTTCTTCTATCAAGTGTTTATAAAAGGAAACATAGAAGGTGAGACCCGAGTGAAATATAAATAATAATTAAAAATGAGTTCTGATTTTTATGAACGTAAGAAAAAGAAAAATACCTTTTAACAAAAAATGTAAACTTACTAGGATAAACAGAAACATTATAAATGGCCTATGTTTCAGTTACTCTTCTCAGGTTGCTGCAAAAAAATACCCAATAACAAAAAGTGAAGGAAGCACACATTTATTTAGCTCACAGTTAGTGGAGGTTTCGGTCCATACTCAGCTGGCTCCAGAGCAGAGCAGCACATGGCAGAGGGCAGCCTTTCCTGGCGGCAAACAGCAGAGAGCGCATCAAGGCTGGGCAGCAGCTCAGCCAGCTAGCTAGCATCTCCTCCGTCCTTACAACGTAGGGCAGAGTATCTGCCCCAGGCTGCTCACACCCATAAACTCAGCATTGATAGGATCAAAAATCAATCACAAACTCCAGAAGCCACCCCATGACTGCATGAGACAACTAGAAACCAACAGTAATAGGCCACTGATGTTTTTAGAAGCTTCCAATAATGCTTTAAGTAAAATGCATCTGAAAAAAAGGTAGTTTTATAACATGAAGAATCAAAAAGAGCAAACATTACTCTAAATCCATTTGTTTCAGATTTTCATGTGGGCAATAATGTCAAGTGTGCTTTGTGGCCAGTTTAACATTTTAGATGCATATGACTTGTTTGTTTGTTTATTTATTTATTTATTTTTATTTATTTTGCGGTGCTAGGAATTGAACTTAGGCCCCTACACTTGCCAGTAAAGTACTTATTCTACTGAGCTATTTCCCCGGGCACATGATTTATTTTTAATGTAGACTCTTAAAATACAAACTGTATATAAAAACATTATATATGACAAATTAAATTGAAGAAACAGGAAAAAAATGCTTTAAACATTAAAAGTTATTCTACGTTAGTAGGAAAGCACATTTGACATTGTTAAAGAAGACAAAAAATTGCAACCCTCCACTTTTATTCTGAGGCTTGATATAAACATTGTCTAGTTAGCGATACGGTTAATTAAAGAAACAGCTATGGAGGTTGCAAGCCGGACTGAATGGGTACCCACAGCCAAGACAGTTACAGAGATGTGCAGATGCATGGGCCCCCAAGAGAATGATGGAATTTTAAAAATTAGGTTGAACGTTTGGGCTGAGTAACGAAAGTTGCTTTCCTTAGTGCTGTGAAGTTGGGATTCAGGAGGGGACCCAGACACATGAAGTGTGCAGTGGAGGTGAGTGTGCAGTTGAGGGGAGTGGGTTTGGAAGACCACATAAGTAATGGTTTCTACTGTGTCTACAAAATGAAAGACCAAGGTCTATGTTTTATAAAACTGATATGCCTTTAACAAAATGGTGTTGAAAAACAGGAATAATTGTCAATAATATAAAGGGAACTATTAATTAAAACAAGTAACTTAATGGATGTATTGGAAAAGCATTTTGTTTGTTTATTTTTGTTTTTCTTTCTACTTAAAAATGTATTTAGTACAGGGTCTACAGGGTCTTATTACATGATCAAGCTCATAGCGACCCTCCTGTTTTTAGCCTCTCAAATGTTGGAATTACAGGTGTGCGCCACCACACCCAGCCTCAGTTGCCATCTCAGGCCACCCAGGGAATGGGGCCAGCACAGCAGGCCAAGGATCAAACCCTGGCCTCTGAGTCTGCCTAAACAGATGCTTTAATCCTCTGTGCTCTCTGCCTCCTCTTATTTGATTTTATATAGCTGCAGTAAATGTTGTCATGTGATAATGTGAGCATATGACTCATTTGAGTTAATTATTTTTCTAAAGGCATTTTTTTTTCTCTTGTTAAACCAAGATTCATGACCGTAGTTTGACATTTGCAAAATATTCATATCCATCTATGTTAAAACACCAATAGTTACAAGCCTGTTAAAAGATTAATCAATTTTTACATGTTTTGTTTTTCTGAAATAGCTTTATATTATACCTTATAGATTATTAATATAATTCTTGCCGGGCGTGGTGGCGCATGCCTGTAATCCCAGCACTCGGGAGGCTGAGGCAGGAGGATTGTTGTGAGTTCGAGACCAGCCTGAGCTACAAAGTGAGCTTAAAGCCAGCCTGAACTGCATAGCGAGACCCTGTCTCAAAAAAAAAAAGACAAAAAAAAAAAATATATATATATATATAATTCTTAACTCACATAAAATCAGAAAAAATTAAAATTCATTCTTAAAATATGCTTTGCCCCTTATGGTAGATACAGTGATTCCAGTTGAAGCTACATTTTTCTTTAATCACAGCTTCTTGGCATGAAACGATTTTTCTCTGCCCACTGTCGTTTTGTGCCAGGGAGAACGTCGCATTAATTTTAGAGTAAACCTTTTTGTTCTGCCCTTTTCATGCTTCATAGTCCAATGCTCAACCTGTGGATTACAACGACTTTTCCCGCCCTGAGAATGCATTTTCTTGTAATACAGAAAGGAAATGAAAAAAAAAAAAATTCAAAATGTCCAGCTGCTTAAAAGCAAAAAAGAAACAATTTGCTTGAGCTCAGAATATATGTGTTGTCCTTCCATAAGGATTAGGACAATTAATTTTAGTTGTTTTCTTACCTGAAAAATCAATCAGGCTGTGATGATATCATCAGGTCCATCAAAGGTTTCACAGCACACACAGTAAACAAGACTTAATTATTTCACTCCCGACACAGGGGGTACACTCCAGGAATCTAAACTATAAGGCAGATTAATTTTCCTCTTTTTACTTTCCTTCTCCTGCAGGGATTGCTATAGCAACAAAACTAAATTGTATGTGAGGCCAACATCTAAAAACTTTCAACGCAAACAGCTGCTGCATTGCTCTTCCAGTAGTTTGTATGAAAGAAAGAACAGCCAGACAAAAAAAGTCTGTCTGATTGGTTCCACAAAAGATTGAGTTCAATGTGAATTGAATGGATTTCGTCATTCTTTAAAAAGGAGAAAATCCTGTAAAAGTTGTCTTTCTTTATAGAAATTATTCAAAAGGAATCAAGTCTTGCTCCTCTAGTGATGAATTTTTTTCTGCCTAATAGGGCACATGCAATATAGCATCTTCTAAAAGGTTAAAGAGATTTGGCAAATAACGTATTTTGTGCAAAAGAATCTATGTTTACAAGAAGCTTATGCTGGAAAACAAAAGAGCTACTGAAATTATTCTTTTCATTACAAAGAGATTTCTGTCTTTTATCATTTTTAGTATTTCTTTCAATAAAAATAAATACATAAACATAGACAAGGAGGCATGTCATATATTTTTTGTGAATTTTGTACAAAATTTTCTGAATTTTTTTGTACAAAATTCACAAAAAATAATAGATTGCAGTACTGTAACACAATACAAATTCTATAATTGGCATGTTCTTGGAGATGGAACATTGATATTATTGTCATTAGATATATTTACATGGTAGATATATATGTATGTATATAATGCATGAATATATATATATTTATTTATTTATTTATGTATGTGTGTGTTACACAAAGTGATGGGAGTTGACCTCAGATATCATGTGATCCACAAGTATATGCTACTATTAAGCTGTACTTCTAGTTCAAAGTAATAGGTTTAGTTCTTCTTATAGACACTACTCTACTATATATCAAGGGGATAAAATTTTACAGTAATAAAATAGAAGAATGCACTTTTAAGAAAGTGTCATCCTTCCAAGTATGTGAAGAATGAGAAGCTTTAATATTCACCTATAATTATTTGATGATATGACTGATGGTCTTAGTGAATAGCTTTCTACTGAAAATAAAAGACAGCATATTAAAGGAAGATCCTTACTAAATTTAAATATAGAAGGATTATTTCATGTAACATTCCATGAGTTATTCATAAAATTATTAAATGACTGTTTGTTATTTGTTATAGGCAGCTGAATCAGATCCCCACCACCACCAATGCTTATATACTAGGGCTAGTTAAATATGTATTCTTAAAAAAAAAAAATACTACTACAGTAGAAAGTAACATCGTGATTATCCCTCAAGGTCTAACTAAGTAGTGCAGCCTGACCTTGAGCTCACTTGTCTAAACCAGGCTAGCCTGTGATTCATAGTGAGCCTTGAGCTTTAGCCTCCTGTGTGCTGGAATTATAGGCACACCCCACCATGCCAGTCATAACATTCCGGGACTTTGGGGATCCATTTTTGTGTCTTTAAGTGTGGGAACATGGCTGCCCATATGTACCTAATTGATTCAAAACATTTAATTTCCAGTCTTTTTTGACTCCAGAGAAAATACTTCAGGTAGATAGGACAATTGTATTTTAAAGAGCTGGTCTTTCCATTGAATGGTGCCTTGAAGCAATATTCAGTATATTTTTTAATCACATTGTGTAAAGCTCAGTATTTTAGAATCAAGAAAGAATATTTTGAGAAGAATTATGTCAACATGATCTTTAGAGGAGTTAGTCAGAATACAAGGCATAAACTTAAAGGTTCTCTGTCTTTGTTGGAGTCAGCACTGAATGTGTGTATATGGAGTGCATTGTGTCTAAGCCATAGGTCTGGCCTGGATAAAAGGTCAGCTAAGGACTCTGAAGTCAGAGCATGGCATGTCATGGAGGGAGGCCACAGTCTTAAAGCTACATGATGTGGGAAAATTTTCTGTTCTGTTTGCAGTTCCTTCAGCTCAAAGAGTCATACTTTTCACAAACTATCTTTAGGACTTCTTCAAAGAAGTCTTTATTTTCACTGGGAATATAAGACAAAAGATTTTTAAAACAAACAATGGTTATCAGCTGTCTCCGCATATGAATGAGGCTTCTTTCATTGGTAACGAACCCCAATATCAATTGGGAAACTACAACTGTCTCCTATGAAAAAAAACAATGGCTCAGAGCTTTCTTTTTAGTAAGCTCACAGAAGCTAGTAATGTAAAGGGAGTAAATTAACATGCATATTAAAATACTTTGTAAGAAGTCCGTGTACCTTGAGAACATGATGTCAAGTAAAATAAGTCTTACAGACAAGTATAATTATCGCTTTCAATCACTTTCCCAGTCCTCAGAGATAAGCAAAAATGTAATGCTACTATTTTAATTGATGTCCTACATAAATATGGGCCAGATATTAATTAAGACTTATTACTAATTTATAGATGGAGGAAAGCAATAAGCTTGGAGGAAAAAGTGCTGAAGCATTCAAAACAATGCAGAAACCTAGAAAGACTTTTTAAGATTCTCAAAGGTATTAATTTTAGGTATTTTAGTAATATAAACCATTAAATAGTCTACTTGCTAAAAATTGTTTGACATAGATTCACACAGTACAGCTCGTTATTTCAGTAAACATTTGAAAAGTCTTAGATCATTTTTTTTTTTTTTTGTCTTTTTGAGACAGGGTCTCACTATGCAGCTCAGGCTGGCCTTAAGCTCACTTTGTAGCTCAGGCTGGTCTCGAACTCACAACAATCCTCCTGCCTCAGCCTCCCGAGTGCTGGGATTACAGGCATGCGCCACCACGCCCGGCTCTTAGATCGTTTATATAGCACATACTTAATGTCTATAGGTAAAGCCTTTCATAGCCACATAACTATCTAATAGGTATTTGAATACTCATGAATGGAACTTAGAAGAAAAATCCAACTAGAAGTATTAATTTGGTAATTAAAAACTTTTAAAATAATATGTAATAATTTTACATATTATTTTATACAATCCATTCATGTAATGTCAATTTTATTGTAATTTTATTTTATTTTGAAAAGTAGAAACAAAAGCAGAAAAAACAAGCACAGAAGAATGGTAACATACAACAATGCATATATTACATATTTTCAAAACAAGACTAGCTTATTAACCATGATTGATATAGTATCTTTTTGTCATCAAATCTGTTTCTCAGGTTAACAGACATAGTAATACACCATTTCAAAAGAGTCAAAACCCACATGATCATCTCAATTGATGCAGAAAAGGCTTTTCACAAAATCTAACACTCATATATGATCAAAGCCATGCAGAAAATTGGAATAGATGACCTCTACCTCAATCTGATAAAAGCCATCTATGATAATCCAATTGCTAACATAAAAATTATTATTATTATTTTTTATGTAGGAGCAGGGTCTACAGGGTGGTTAGGATCTCACTAGTAGGTCAGACTCCTAGTGATCTGCCTGTTTACAGCCTCCCGAGAGCTGGAATAACAGGTGTGTGCCACCATGACCAGTCTTAATTGCCTATCAGTGTGCACCAGCAAGGCTAGCAAGATAGCCCTCAGGGATTGAACTACCGGCCCCTGAGCCTGCTTGGAGGCACTTTAATATGCTGAGTTATTTGGCCAGTCACATAATTATAAATGGGGAAAAACTGAAATCTTTTAATCTCAAATCAGGTACAAGACAATAATGTTCTCTATTACCACTCCTATTCAATATAGTTCTGGAATCATTAGCTAGAACCTTTAGACAAGGCAACAAGGATAGTTAAAGAAGTTAAACTATCATTACTTGCACATGACATGATACTCTACTTGGAAGTCTCAAAATCTTCACCAAGTAGCATTCTACACAGATAACAAACACACTAAGAAAGAAATTAAAGAACTAGTACCCTTTACTGTAACATAGATTTTACTATTCAAATTATGTTCAATGAGACTGACATTATTTTGGTAGCCAGTTTTATGAATTGTTCATATGTGATATTTATAAAACATAAATATAATTGAGATACACAACACAGTCATCACTCCTTATCTTTGATAAACCCCGAAATCTACCATTAGTGAGTTATCTTAAGAAAAATTCATACAAGTGGACCCAGATAATACAGAATCTTTCAAGGTGGGCTATTGTCATCTATTGCTTAATTTCATTTATGTGGTGTGCTTTAGGAGAACTTGCTGTGGACCAGTGCCTTGGTGCATCTCCACATATATATATCTGTTATTTTATACTGTTTAGATACACCATTCTTTGTTCATTATTTGCCATCTTGTGATATTTTTCTTGTTTCTAGTGTTTTCAGTTTTATAATTAGGTTTTAAAAACATTTATTTTCTTGGGTAAATAGAACCATTCACTTTTGGCAAGTGGGGTAGCTGGAGTGTTGGCCAGGAAAACCAACTATGGTGACCTCTTGCAGACAGAGCAAGGACCTCTCCAGGCACCATTGGCATGCGTGCTTTCAACATATCTGGAGTGCCCTTCAATGTTTGCAGGAAGACTGTTGGTTCCTTGCTCCAGTGACTCATGTTGAACCCAAAGTATGATGGCACAATCGATCTGAAGGTCTGCCTGCCTGGCCGCCCACCTGCCTGTCCACTTGTCTATGCATCCATCTGTCTGTCTGCCTGTCTGCCTACCTGCTTGATTCTGGTAAGACTTCTGAGAGAACCTTACTAATCCTGTCTCTCTTTTCTGCTCAGCTCAAGCAGAAGGGGAGTCTGATCAACTCGTGTTAGTTACTTAGGATCACCATCAAGGGTAAGGGTGATAATGCTTAAACTCTGAGTGACTATTGAATAAATGTGTGAATGATGGAATAATTTAAATAATATGCTGCTCCACCTGTGCACCAAGGCTTGAAAGTTTTGATCATATTGGCTTATTGGACCCTACAGTTACATGAAAGTTGTCATGAAGTATAACAGGCCTCACACCCTCCTTAGCTAGGTCATGCCTAAATCTTCACAAGAGCATGGCCAGGTGGGCATGTGAATGGTCTCTCTCAACCCTTGGTCTATTGTACCATTGTTTGAGGGCACAGAACACAAACATAGGAAATAGAAAATGGGAATTAGTCATAACCCATAATCTTTCACTGCAGAAAAAAGGCCCTTACTGAGATTATGAAGTTCAAAATAAAGCCAAAATACTCCCCCATCTCAAAAAAAGAAAAGGAAAGCTAAAGTAAAAGAAGCCCATGTTTCCTAAGAAACCAATTTGATACTCATTAGACTTTGCAATTGCTAACAACACCTACAGTTCCACTCCTCACTCCAAATTTATCTCTTTGCAGCCCAGCTTGTCATTGCCTTTGTTCAACCATAGAGGTCATCCCACTGTACCTTCTATCTCATGTCTATGTCTATTCTGGTCAGATGGCATCATCTAACGTCCCACTAAGGTGACTGTCAGCAATTCCTTATGATTTCCACATTTTGACTGAGGAAAAATAGGACTGTCAACCCTGAAACATGAGTTGCCATAGCCTTTTCTAGTTGTCTCCCCTAGAAATATCTAAGTTAAACGCTTCTTAAAGACATCAAAGGGGAAGGGGACAAAAGGCCTATTCAGCACTACTACCCAGAAACCTGATTTAAAGAAAGGCACCTGAGGTCCATAAGAAAATTCATTCTGATGGATGATTGTACGCTATGGTGATGAGTTATTAGGACTACAAAAACTAAAAAATTAATAAATAAAAAGATAGGAATAGCTGGAGGACATAGCTCTGTGGCTTGAGTGCCTGCTTGGCAAATATAAGGCCATGAATTCAATCTCTAGTATCAAGGAAAAACTTAAGATTGAAATTGTCAAAATCTACAATCTGGATCCAATGACAATACTTTTATAGACCTAATGTGCCCAGACTATGCCCAACTAGGGCAACTGGGACTCTTCCCTCTTACCCCATTTGCTAGGCACAAACACACATCATGGGAGAAATCTCACTAAACATGAATTCCTGTATAAGCCAGTTCCCATACACCTTCTGGAAAGAGACCTGCCCTCCAAATTAGAAGTGATCATCTCCTGTGCTAAGTCAGTCAGTTTCTTTCTCACTTAACTGTGCACTTCCAACTGTTCTCTGAGAGACAGACAATGCCTGCATCAGCCTGAGACAGACAACCGCAGTACTGAAATTCTAAAAATTCTCCTCCCATAGGTTTAAGTTAAACATTTTCCTCTAAATATCCCCAACAGCTATGCCACCTAACGGGGACTAACACTGTTGTTAGATGTCATAGGAAGTACCAGTAAGCTTCCAGCCACACATCAGCCTGATGCACACTCAATAACCATGGGCAAATTCTCTATGCTGTCAACACAAATGTCACCTTATATTTTGCAGTTCCCAACTCACACAAATGGACTGTTAGCCAATTAACACAGAGGCTTGGGCACTCTTTCGCTTTTTGAGGGGAAGCCCTACTAATATGTATGCTCTAGGACAGCCAGTTCTCTGTCATGCCCAGCTCCTTCAAGAAAGAAACAAAGGAGGATTCAAAAGTGCTAAATGAATGCCTTCTTTATTTGTTGCTTTAGTTTTCTACCACTCATAGCCTGCTGGTATATTTTCCAGGACCTAAAACAAAGAAAAACAGCTTCCTTTTGTCTTCAGTTGGCTTCTGTCCTCTTTAAAGACTAGAGTTCTTGACTCAAAAGCCAAATGATCTGGAGTCAACATCCCAGAGGTCTAAAATCTTTTTTATTCTCATTAAGGATTTTCTTATAGCTGAGCAAAGCAATTGTTTCTGATGACATCCAAAACACCTACTCAAAAGGCAAAAATCTGTGCCAGAAAATCTGGCAGAAACTTGTTACAAGAAAGAGACTGAAACTTTCTTGGAGCTTCTGGCTTCCATATACTCTGGATGTTTGAGTTCACAAAAGTAATGGTGTCCATTCGGGCCATCAGCCCTTGAGCACCTAGTGATCTGTCTGGTCACTAAGGGCTGCTTCCTGCCTCTGCCTCTGTGCTATATCAGCTGCTGCCCTCATCAGGAAAGCTCACAAGGCTACCGTAGACTAACTGTCCAAGTAGCACATGTTCTACTGGGATTAAGTGTTCTGAAAAATGTACCCCCCTGACAGATGCTGAGTAAATGCTGTTTACAGATAGCATTTGTTCTGTTGAAATGAAATCCAACAAGATAGTTATATTATGTTTACCTTGGGGCAAAATATTTTGGTCAATACTCTTTTCTTTTTGGAAGAACAGAGGACTCAAGTCCTTGCACTTGTCAGAGAAGCACTTATTCCACTGAGCCATCTCCCCAACTTTTGTCAAAATTCTGTTGTGGGGGTGATCTACTTAGCAGACTGTTTCCTGATGCTGTTTGGAGATTAGTTTTTGATTCTCCCTTTGTTAAATACTTTTGGTTTTAATGTGGGCATTTTCTGTATTATCATATGAGGCAATGAACCTTGTATAACATTGATGAGATATGTGAGTATTTTTGTTTTAGAAAAAAAGTAATGTAATTGATTTTGGCTGATTTTGCCTACACAGAACTTTAGAGCCTTGGTCTGAATGTTCATCAAATTTCAAAGTATTTAAGAGTACTATTTTTACCTATTCTATGTGTATGCTATTTGGAAGCCACTTTGAGAATTGACCAGTGCTTTAACATTTGGATTTATATTTATAATTTTTGTTTTTCATAATAAGAGTCACATATCCTACTGGAGGTGAATAAGGTCTTTCTAGCTGAAGCTTCCTTAAGGAAAAAAAAAAAAAATGAATGACTGTATTAATCCCACACTTAACCACAAGGTTTTTCTTTCCCATATATTTGACATAGACAAATAGCAAGATGGAGGGAAAAAAACCAAAATAGAAATTGTTTTAACTTTTGACAATCCATGTTTCAATAAAGAGAAATTTTCTGCTTCTCAGCTGAAGAGATACTAATGACAAACATACACAAGAAACTTAACATCATTATTTATTCAGGAAATTAAAATTAAAACAATACTGATATTTCATCTCAAAGAATGGCTATCATGATGAAATCAATAAATAATGCTGGAGGGACTGTGGAGAAAAATAATCCTTCTTTACTGTTGGTGAGAGTGTAGACTGCTATAATCACTATGGAAATTATGTGGAAAGTCCTCAAAATTTAGAATGGTCACATTTAATGCAGTTATTCCTTTCTTGGATATTTTTCCAGAAGAACTGAAAACATCATACCTCAGCAGTAGGTATGCACTATGTTTATAGCAGCACAATTACTCAGCGCTAAATCTTAGAAACAACCCAAGTCCTCCTCAACTGATGAATAGAATAAAAAATGTGAATTTTTTTTTACAATCTTACTCCATTTTAAAATGAAATACTGCTCCACTATTAAAAAGATAAATTTGACTACAAAATGGTACTTCATTTCTTTTCCCCTTTTTGTGTACTTTTGGCAGAGATTGCTATCCCATTACCATTCGTATATTATAGATGCATGAATTCAACAGAGTAATCCAATATAGTCCAGTAGTCCATAATAGTAGTGGTTATCTGCATGAGTGGCAATGTCAGAAGTTGTTGACTTGAACGTTTTACTGCTCAGCATATTAATATGGCTTTACTTTTTATACCTTGTGTTTGTACTTTTCTGCTGGATGGTTAACAACAAGATAAATCAAGACTTTGATTTATAACAAAAACAATGTAACAATTGTGTCTGACAAGGTCAGTCAAAACCCTTCAGCATTTATCCTGAAACCCTGTACCACAGTTTGTAGACCAATTTGCTCTCTGTGAAGCCTGAGAGAATGTTTTCTCTCCAAGTGACTCTCCTTATATATCTGTGTATACAAAATAGCATAGATATACAGCTATTTTCTCTTAGTTCAATGAAAAGAACATTTTGAATTAATACTGTTTAGACAACATATCCTGTCTGCATCTTGTCCTATGAATAACTACTACAAAGACAACAATGTGCAATGTATTCATTATTGTAACTGTCCTACTAAACTGTTTTGAAACTGTTTGCTACTTGTTTCTCAATAATTTCTCAAAATTAATATAAAAATAAACAAATATGAGATACACAAAAAAATAGGACCGTCAGCTTTGGAAATAGGCAAAGTATTGATTGAGTCAGCTTTGATGTGACCTTGGGCAGATACTTCTTTGTACTTCATTAAGACTGAAATCAGGATTAAATGAGATAATGCTTGGCACAAGGAAAATATGCCATACATTTTAATTGTTATTAAAACTTATTGGATTGGAATATATTCACATATTGAGTCAGATTCATAAAACTTTTATGAAAATTGTGCCTGTTTCTCTTAAAAATCTCAGAGCATGCGATAAAATTTTGTGGTTAAAATATTCATTACATCTGAATAAAAAACATAAATTTGAGGCTTTTGCAGCTAATAATTGAATTCCTAATATTTTATTTAGTAATGTTCAGTATTGTGATATATATATATATATGTGTGTGTGTGTGTGTGTGTGTATAATATGTGATATATACGAAATATTAATTCACTACTATATATATATATGTGTGTGTGTGTGTGTGTGTGTGTGTGTGTGTGTAATAGGGACAAAGATTCAACCCCCAGCACCACAGGCCACATTGGTCCCACCCCCTGGTGCACTGAGCAGGCCGCTGAGACCTGGTGTGGTGGTGAACCTGTAGTCCCAGGGTTGGGGAGGTTGAAAAATAGGTAGCTCACTATGAGTTGCAGCTGTATAGTGAGACCCTTTTATGAAATGAAAAAAAGAAAAGAAAAGAAAAAAGATAACGTGAAAACAAAACAAAACAAGATTTTTGCACTTATAGACCTATCACTATTGTCCTTCCCAGAAAAAAAAAATATTCTGGCTCTCCTGGCATTCTTGTTTACTCTAGTGATACTCAGTTCTAGGTTCATGGATTGGTGTATAGCCAGAACTAGAATTTCTTGGCATTACAGGGATAATCACTTCTACGCAGTGACTTTTGCTTCTGATCTTCTTGGTCTGCCTGACACAATGATTGTTTCAGCATCTTCAAATATGTCCACAGTGTGTTTTGCTTTGCTTTTCAATGTGCGTGCAGTGGTACACAAATGGTGCACGCACTGAATGTTCATCATCGTCAAGCTCTCTAAACTCAGAAATTAGTGTGTATTTATATCACTAAACTCAATAATCTGATACAGGCTTGTTTTTGGCAAGAATTAATACCAATAAGTCTTAACTGTCAATACTGAGACCCACACACATATTCTGCATAATACAAGCCCTACTGATAGAGTTGAACACTTGTTTGTTGGAGAATGCAGTCTTTGTGTGTGACTGAGCTATGAGACAGTCAGACTCAAGTATATCCTGGCATCATGAATTTGGAATTATCTGGAAATGAGTTTTTGGTGCAGCTATTTTTTAAAGCTTTGTGTGTGCATTATCTAAAGATGCAGCCCTAATCATAAGTCTCTACATAAATGAAAAATTTAACCTCAAAAAGTCACAGGACAACATAGTAATTTAGGCCAAGAATTTAGACTAGTCAAATGTGCCCATAAAGCTCAGTCTCGGGCATGTGTAGCGTTGTAGATGGACTAAAAGATTTATGACTCATTCCAAAATGTCTGAGTATACAAAATTCTTCCCTATAGAAACATAAAATTAGAGTGCATCAAAATACTACACTCATGACATATTTTTTTTAAAAAATGATAAGAACTTATGTCCCTAAGGCTATAAGAGCTATTAATCTCAACCACATCTATAATTCCCCAAGGTAGTTATTATTTTATGACAACCACACAGTAGATTCACTTCGTCAGAAATGTTGAAGTAAAAAGGTCAGGAAATCTAAAGGTCAGAAGTCTGTATTGCGATAGAAAATGAAGCACCATTTTCTAGATGGTAAAATCAGCTAGACAGCAGTCTCACAGTGTTTCTCATGAAGTAACCTGACATGTAAAATATTTTTCTAGCCAACTAGACTTCTTTTAACTTTCTCCATTTTACGTCAACATCTCTTTGGAGACATAGAAATCTGCCATCCAGCTCAATTCATGGGGCTCACTGAACTCCCAACATATAGCTGACAAGACAATCACCTTAATGTCTTTTGATGTTCATCTTTCAACATTTTTATAGTACAATATGCAGCTAGCATAAGAAAAGCACCAATTAATCTCTGGAGATAAAACAGATTTTTAAACCAAAAGGTCATACAATTTTATGTTCTGCAAAGTTCTTCATTATTTTTGGATTATGCAATAAATCCTATTTCTAAATTTTAATTTGTTTTATAAAGTTTGAGAGAATGTGTATTTGATTTAGGAAAACTGAGAATGGCTTTAGGTATTTTAGACTGCCTGGTCTACAATCCAAGGAATTATAGTCTTAAAATAATGTCAGAAATGTTGAAGTAAAAAGGTCAGGAAATCTAAAACTATTGTTCAAGTATTTGGTAGTGCTATTCTCACTAGGAGCCACTGTAAGATGAGCTACCTGAATTTCCAAGTGGGAGACTTGAAATATGAACCCTGTAAGCTACTAGCAAGCTCTCCTATCTCTCATTTGTTAGAGCCCATGTGCTTATTCACTGCTCCTGCAATGCCAAATCTCATTTCTAATTTACATTCCACATTTTTGGAAAGGATCTATTTTTCTGAAATTTTGCACAAGTATCCAGTCATAGTTGAATCTGAACTGGAAATATCAAGCAATACAATATTCTAGCCTCTTTAGTGTAGAAAGTTTTCTAAGGAAGAAGTTGAGATAAAAACCAACACTGAATAATGTGCAACTCAGAATTTCTAAATCATTGAATTTAAAAGATAAATACTGTGTTATCATTGTTTTTATTTTAATCATTTTCCAAAACTTCTGTAATTTTTGTAATGAATGCTTGCAAGTTAAATGAAATAGTTTACAAAAAAGAAATCTGTCTCAGTTCTGAAGACTGAAAATATGAGATTAAAGTGAAGTGATATTGATTTCTTTTAAGGGTTGGTAAGAAAAATCTCTTCTATTTCTCTCTCTATATATATTTCATATTTAAGAAGTGTATGTTTTCTCAGTCAACAAAAGGATGGACTATCAGAACTGTTTGACAATGAACAAATATCTAGGTCTGATCTATCTTTCAAAGAAATAAATTGCCCATCATTACTATCACCTATAATTAATGTGACTACTTCAAAGAGAAGTGGTCACATTTTGAACTTCTGCTTTTGGATATCAGAGTAAATTTAGCTTTCTAGTAGAAAAAATCATGTTGGTGATCAATGTAAATAATATACATATCTGATAATATATTTACTTCAATTTAGGAGCTTATTAGCCGGGCGTGGTGGCGCATGCCTGTAATCCCAGCACTTGGGAGGCTGAGGCAGGAGGATTGTTGTGAGTTCGAGACCAGCCTGAGCTACAAAGTGAGCTTAAGGCCAACCTGAACTGCATAGTGAGACTCTGTCTCAAAAAGCCAAAAAAGAAAAAAAAAATTTAGGAGCTTATTGAACATTTGCCAAGAAAGCTGAGAAAAAGATTGATTAATATTCACAGAACAAATCACCATTCCCCTCTGGATATTGAGTGCATTGTCATGATTTCTAGAGCACTTATCTAAAATGCCTATTTTATATACTGTTCTTTCTGATGATCCAGTTATACATTTGTTCTAAGACTCATATGTGGACAACCCTCCAGACTCATTCTGAGTTGTTAGTCAATTGGTCAAATTAGTTGGCACTTAAAAGAAAGGATGGTAGATCTGACTATTGTTTCTTTAGGTGAAATGGACACTAAATATATCTCTCAAAAGTTTTATTTCACCGGATTGACTCTTAGTTTCTTGCACAGGGATCCAGGTTGAATATTTTTGTGGTTCATAGCAGTCAGTACTTTACTTCTAGATAATGTCAACTTTCAAGTGAGATCCAAAAGACTCTCTTAAATATTAAAATTGAACCTCATTGTGTTTTTCTGAACCAGGAATTGAACTCAGGTCCTTTACATGCCAGGAAAGCACTTGTTCCACTGAACCATCTCTCAGCCCCCATCATTTTTTATTTTTATTTAATGAGTCTTGAAATTTTTAGGCATTCAAAATTCATGAAGCAAGTCATATTATTCTGGCAAGTTCATTTTGAGTAACAATGGAAAAGTAATTATTGGTTTATTTTATTTATTCATTTTCCAGCATGTAATTATTCACATGTAAAAATTAAAACCTGCATTATATTAATTAAGTAAAACAAAAACAGTGTTTGCATAATTGATTTTTCAGAGACTTTTAGTATAATTTATTTCATTTTTTTCTCATTAACTTTATTGAAAATCAATAATTATATAGCATATTAAAAATTGTATGCAAATACTGAAATATGAAAGACACAAGATGTAGGTTGAGTAAATTTTAAAGAAATATTTCTGGAATGAATACACAGTATGAGATTAATAATAGATTGCACATTTTAAATAAATTATTTACAAACTTAAATGAATATAACAATCAAAATTGTCCTAAATAAAAATGAACAAGAAAGAATTTACAGATCACTCTGTGAGCAAATCAATAAACTTATATTCAAATAATCAGAATTCTCAAATTAGGAAGGGTAGACAATAAATATTTAAAGATTTCTGAAGTCAGTTGAACTTATAGCACCACATTTCCAAGAAAAATGAACATTTTTCATAAGAAATTTGAATAAAATCATACCAAGATACACAAAAATTGTCCAAAACTAATTGTAAAGAAAAAAATCATTAAAGCAAATACATAAAAAAATATTAGCTATGGAAGAACAAAATTAAATGGTATCATATTTCACATTAGAAAAAAAGAGCAAGTGTGTAAGAAACTTGATTAATTAATTCAAAGACTGAAAAAAAAATCTGTCCTCATTGAATTCTATGCTTAGCAAACATACCTTTGAAAACTAAAAGAAAAATTAAGGAAAAAAAAAGGGGGGGGCCTGGCCAAATAGCTCAGCAGATTTAAGTGCCTGCTTAGGCAGATGCAGGGATCAGTGATGCAGGGGCCTGCTGTGCCCACCCTGCCCCCAGGGCTCACTTAGTGATTGAGGCTGGGTGTCATAATGCATGCCTGTAATCCCAGCACTTGGGAGGCTGCAAACAAGAGGATTACTATGAATCCAGTCTATTCAGTGAAACCCTATAGACCTTGTCTTAAAATACAAAAAATAAAATAAAATTATAAAATACTGTAACATATTTTCCAGGTATACAAACTCAAAATATTCTAATACCTCCACATGTAGCATATAGAACATAACAAAGAGCATAATCCAGAAGGTAAAATAAGTTGCTGTGTGATCCTGGATAAAGAATAAAGAGCAAGAAAAAACAGAAATGGACAATTTTAGACAAACTTATAGTTCTGAAAAGTTTAACATCTAGTCACCTAGAAGCAGGTTCAGTGGGTGACAGACTTTCCCAAGGAAATAAAGGATGCCAGAGAACTGGTTCCGAATGTTCCTATAGAAAGGGACTCTTTTTCCAAACAATAACCTCATTCCGGTTCATCCTCCTTTCCTGAAAGTGAAATACATCAACTAGAATGGTGAGCACAATACAGAATTGTTATTTCTGATAAAGTAGACACATTTAAAAACTATCTAGTGAAATGTATATATTAGGAAAATTATTAGTAATTTACATGGTAAATTACATTCATTATATGGCATTTTTATCATTAAAAGATTAGTGAAGGTATCCATTGAGAGGTTTAAAATACATAATGGGTATTCCTATTATTTCTTCTGGGAAAAATAGTCTAGACTATTTTGGCTGTAACCTGAGTTACACCAGCCCACATGAATGAATTGAGTTTGTAAAACATGTTTGCAGTACCTAAGGATTATAATCTTCATGTTAGTATACATGTGTGTTACTTTTATTTACATTCCCTTCCACTTCTTGCACTCCACCCACTTCTTAGTACCTTTCATTTCTGCAATTTATTTATTTACTTATGTATTTATTTATTTATTTATTTGGTACAGGCTCTCACTGTGCAGTTCAACTTGTTGTGATCCTCCTGTCTCAGCATCGGCAGTGCTGGTAGTACAGGTGTGTACCACCAAGCATAGTTGGGATGGCCAACATGTCATGCTCTGGGGCCAGTGCAGCTTGTAGTACCAGGGTTTGAACATCAGTATTTGTGTTTGTCAGGAAGCTGATTAGAACACAGAACTATATCTGCAGCCCCCATATTTGTAAATTATTTATCTTCACTTTTTGTTATCTTTATTTTATTTTGACTGTAATTTCTTCATTAAAGTCAAACATCATGAAAGTATTCTTTAAAATTCAAAATGCATCTTTGAATTATTTTTACCAAAAGTCATAAAGCGTAATTGTTACTCTTATCTTTATTGAATATACTTGATTAACAGAATCCCAATTGTTTCTAATAAACATCTTTACAATACAACTCTTCATTAACATACTATCTTTAGCAGATTTGTAAAAGGGAATCTAAAGTGAAGTTCAACAGATGTTCCCATTTAAATAACATCCATCAACATTTGGCATCTATTTAATTATTAAACTCTCTTTAACTCAACAAGGAAAACATTTTAATTAATATTACAGAAAAATGTAAAGTTACTTAATATTTAGTTTCTTTTGTATTAACAGTTTTTCATATGTATATAGACATTTACTAAATGTATTTCTTTGTTATGAAGCTATCTAAAACAACATACTTATGTTAATATGGGGGCTTAGTCAGTTACTTTTACCACTGATTCTAATAAACATTATATTTTAGATCATTCATAGACTTTTCTTCATGACTTTTTGTGTAAAAACCTACACTTTCTTCCAAGGAACATCATTTATGTTCTTTTGTGTATCAAGTAAAATTTTTACAAAACTCTTTAGTAACTTAGTTATTTTTAGTTGTCATTTAGTAGCTTAGCTATTTTGAATTGTTCCTTTTAATGTAATATTCTCAGTGTAACTTATCAGAAACCATTTTTAGTGCAAAACTAAAACTGACTAATACTAATAATCAAAATCATTGGAATCACAGCACATTGTAATAATTACCATTAATTAAATATTTGTAGCAAGATAAATCATTTAATTGTTTTTGTCAAAGTTATATAATACACACAAAATAATTGAGCTTTATTTCTGTTAGAAAAGGTCTTTCATTCTCTAAGTGCAAAATTATGAAAAATTGTATTTTACAATACTTTAGAAAACATACAATTGCGTTTCCCTTCCAAGATAATCTACTTACATAATGAAATAAGGGAGATATTTTAAAGTCATTTTATTATCATATATAATCTGTATAACATATGTAATATATATGATCTATTGTATATATTTACCTAAATACAGGTGTAAATGCTGATACCACTGCATCATATGAAAGCATCATAAACACATATCTGTTAATCAGTGTCCTTGTGCTTGAATACATATATATAACCCTTTGTTTAAAATTAGCTGGACCATCAACTATTCCCAATCTCTTCTTGAATAATGTGTCTAATATCTACCATTTTTGGATTTAAGAATATTAAGTACCATAATTCACAGAAAGTAAGTAGAATTAATCAAGAGACATATGTTAACTACATTAGCAATGAGTACAATCATTAAGTCAGCAGAGAATTTCTGTCCTATTCTTTTGTTAACTTATTCTCAAAATGTATAACTGTATAGACTGGGTAAAATTTAGAGAAAATATAAGGCTTCTAGAACATTGGTTCTAAACCTTTACCTTAGATCCTAGAATCTCAAAGTGAGTTAAGTGGCACAAATTTAAGTAATATATTTTCTATGTTTAATATCAAAGTTATTTCAAGGGGCAGTGGAGACAGCTCAGTGGAATAAGTGTTTCTCTGGCAAGCAAAAGGGCCTGAGTTCATTCCCCAGTTCCACTAAAAAAAAAAAAAAGTTATTTCAAATAATCTAACAAAAAAATCCCTTTTTAAAAATTCCTTTTATTAACATTAAAAGAAAAAATCACTTAAATGCCACTCAGAACCTGATGAAGTTGAGAATGACAGTGAATTTGACTAATATGACTATTTCCTTTTTCAGGTGGATCTTGAAAACTATAATTAATAGAAGATCATACATAAAAATACATATTTTATGTCCTTTCCTTTGTCAGGAAACTGTTTCATTGAAGGAGAACTCAGAGTTGGATTTAAGTATATATCTTCATCATTCATGTGGAAAAGAAGAGATAAAAGAATAGATATTAGAATAAGATCACCATTAAAAATGATTGCGATGCATAGTGTGCCTAAGGTGAGTCACCTAGAAAGAAAAATTTCTTTCAGGTCTTCACACGGAACGAATTGGTCAAACACTGGTCATGAGTCAGTGTTAGATAGCTGAAAACTGACAAAAGATCCACAAAGTGCTGTACATGGTTCCAGCATAAATTCTGAGGGGATTTGACTGACTTTGTCACATAGAAAAGTTACAATTTGGGTTATACATGTCTTGCTTTAACTTGGTCTTAACCATCCAGCAGAAAAGTATAGCCACAGGGTACAAAAGGTAATGCCATATTAATATGCTGAGCTATAAAAGACTCAAGTCAACAACTTCTGACAATTACCAGTTATGCTGATAAGCTCCTACTATTATAAATTATTGGATTCTATTAGGTTATTTTGATGATTCAAGTTCCTATGTCTTTAGACTGGATTCAAGTATGAAAAGGTCTTTTAAAGACTTCTGCAAGTACAGATTTTCTAACTGCAGTGGAACACTCATCTCTAAACAAAAAAAAAAAAACCCAAAAAACAAGAAACAAACAAACAAACAAACCAAAAAACAGAAAAATGGGATATGTTGGGAACCATGAAACTGTATGTAGGTGGGACTTGACGCAGTGCCTAAAGCAGACAAGTTACCTCACTCCTAAGATGAACATCTTTTCTGGTTAAAATTTGCTATCAGTTGCTAAGCAACCTAGTGTCATGCATTACTAACTTCATAAAAGTGTAAATAAAAGAGAGTTTTATTGTGAAAAACAGGGGGGAAGGAAAAAAATATATATACACACAGATACACAACTTTCTCTTAGTTCACTAAGATTAAAAGCTTGAACTAATATTGTTTAGACATGGTATGATGTCTGCATCTTGTCCTCTGAATAACTACTATGAAAACAACAATATTGTTTTGAAACTTTCATTGCTATTTTATCTTTTTTTCTCATTAAAATGAATAAAAGTCATAAAAATAAATAAAAATAATAATTAGTAGATAAGTTAAATGTCAGTCAAAATCAAATGAAATTAATGCCATTAAAAACTATACTTAGAATATGCCATTTCTTATTTCAGGACAAATCAGCAAAATGATAGCGATGAAAATATTCTAGAAAATTTTATATTTTTACACTAACAAAACTGTATTTTTTGATTATACATATGCTATACATTTTATACTCTCAGTTCTGTTTTCCATATTTATTGATTTTTTTCCATGATTTAAAAATACATAAGAATTGCAATAGAATGGGATGAGTAAATGCATATCCAATAGAAAGGAACAATCAATAGAAAGTCCTTTTCATGATCAACCTAATGAAATTTGAACAAAATTAAGAGATGGTATTAGACTACCACAGCAACTATAATGAATATTCATGAGTCTAAACCTATTTTATTATTGAGGATTTTCTGAAAATCTATTGATATATGATAGACGGTATGAGCTTCTGTGTATGTATAATTATGGTATGTTATTCACTATAATTGCAAGATACTGATTCCTGTAATTATGGTAAGTTACAAGTCCCTCAGTTTGCTATCTACAAGTTGGAAGCCCAGCAAAATCAATAAGTAGTGTAGTTCAAAAACATGAATGTAAAGTATGATAACAAATGCGGGGCTGGTCAGATAGTTCAGCAGACTAAAAGTGCCTACTTAGGCAAGGTGTAGCAGCCCTAATTCAATCCCCAGCATGCAGTGCCTGTCCCACCCCTGGGGCTTGCTGAGATGGGCGTGGTGTGTGTGTGTGTGTGTGTGTGTGTGCGTGCATGTGTGTAACCCCAGCGCTTGGGAGGCTGAAACAAGAGAATCACTACAACTTCGACCTATGTGAGATCCTATAGACCCTGTAGGTCTTGCCCTAAATACCAAACACTAAACAAAAATACAAAAACAAAAAGAAAGACAAAAACAAAACACGGGCATGGCTGTGGGGCGGAAAAAAATGTCTGTTTTTTTTGTTTTGTTTTTGGTGAGTTTATAGACTGATACAATCACTCAGGGACTCAGTATGGACTTTCTTCAAAAAACTAAAACTAAAAATTCCATTTGACTTGTTATTTCCTTTCTAGGTATCTTCTCAAAAGAAGTAAAGATATCCCACCACAATGTGTGCATGCGCGTGTTAATTGAGTTAACTCGGGTCCACAAGTTCAAATAACATAAGGTTTCTCTTACAGAGGGGACTACATAGACTAAACTTGAACTAAAAAAAAAAAAAGATATTATTGGAAAAAGCAAAGGGGAAAATATTGTAGAGAATATATCTACAATGTACTCTGACTTCACACTATTTCTTGCATGTTTTATGTTTGTTGGCCTATTAATTCAGCTTTTTGACTGTATAAATGACAATTAACTTTATAAAGTCTTTAAAATAAATAGTGATATGATGGAAAAATCAAAGATGAAAAGAAGGTAAGAAAAGAAGTGATATGTGTAATGTGTTTTTGCCAGTTCCCTACACTGAATGTAATCATTCTATACGCTAAATGTGTACTAGTATTTTTAAAAAATAAATATCAAAAATGATAAGGACTAAAAGTGAATCTTATACCTTACTAAATACAGAGAAGAAATGGAACAATATTCAAATATAATGGAAATATAAAAAGAAATTTCAAAGAAACTAACAAAACAATTTCTGAGGACATCAAAACTTAAATGTTAGCTGAGTGTGCTGGCTCACTCCTGTAATCGCACTACTCAGGAGGCTGAGGCAAGAGAAACTGCAAATTCGAGACTGGCCTGGTCTACAAAGTGAGCTCAAGGCCAGCCTAAACTGCATAGTGAGACCTTGTCTCAAAACAACAATAACAAAAAGCTTAAATGCCAAAATTACAGAACAAAGACATTTGTCTAGTGTTCCAAAACAAGCAAGAATCTGTAGTACTTCACTGACTTTAAGCCATCCTGGCATGTTACTTAAAACTGAGATTTGATTTATGGAGGTACGGTTGTTGGTGTACATTTCCATGTGTAATCAATGCAAGCAATCTTTATAATGTATGTATATATTTATACTAATAAAAATTAGCCTTATAGCTTTAAAAAAATTTCAATAGCAGAGACTCAATAGTGTACTTTCAAGCTTGAATATGACAATCTGATAACCGGAAGCACTGACGGCCAGAAAAGATTGATTTTTCATCTGAAGTAATAAAAGTGTAAATTTAATCATCTTCAACTCTCACCTTAGCAAAAAGAGCAGAAATGGGGAAAGGTAATTGTACTAACTGAGTAATTTTGTTAGTGGAAATGAACTAATGTTGACTTTTGATAATTTCTGAGGACATCAATTTGAAAAACAATTTGAAAAGTATTTCAGAAGTGCATGTGCTACTTTGGAGGTTTAACAAATTTAAAGTTTCTAAAATATAGTTCAACATAACTAGATATTTTAGACAAACAAAATCAGAGAAAACTTACATTAAACTTTCAATAACCTTTATCAAGTTGTTCCCACAAAGCCTCATATGGTCATAGGTTTAGCTTGTCAAAGTTAGCAAGATTTAGAGAATGTGATCTTAAGATTAGATGTCTGATGCTGGGTCACATGGTGTGTGGTTACTGAGTAGTAATTATATTCTAGAATATATGAATAGCTCAAATACATATACACATTCAAACTAGCTTTTAAAATATGTAAAATACTACATCTAAAAATAAATATGTAAAAGTATGATAATATTTAGATATATAAATTACTTTCTTGGATAATATTTAAACAATGTTTTCTGTATCCCTGACACTCATATTATATAGATTAGTATTTATGTATAAATCCACAACACATAAGCTAAATTTTCTAAACATTAAAATGCAGGAAAATTTTTAAAAAATTGTAATTGCAAATTTCATAGCACTTTTTCAGTCATAGGTAAACAGAGCAACTGTTTATTATCTTCTCCCTGAGTTACCAAGTAATAATAACTATGAATTGTTTAGGATGTTCAAGTTACATTATCTTGTAAAATGTTGTGATATGTAATGTTCTGCCTTCCAGTAGGCCCGTGAAATAATTGCTCTGGGTTTCATAGTTTTGCCTTAAAATGTAAGTACACTTAGCTCAATTAGTTAATTACAAGTAAATTTACAAGGGCCAGGGAAATAGCTTAGTAGCATAAGTGTCTGCCTGGTAAGCATAAGATCCTCTGTTCAATTGCTGGCGCTGCAAAAAGCAAAATAAAAAGTAAATAAAATGAATAACTAAATAAAAGTGTACTTATCAAAATAAATTTTGTAATTATAATTTGAATTTTACTATTATAAGTATTAATATGTAAATATTACAATGGTATTGCAAACATTTAATATTGTAGACATTTTTTAATAATTTTGTTGAGAAACAAATAGTAATGAGACAGTTTTAAAACTGATAGGACAGTTTCAATAATAAATACATTGCATATTATTGTCCCAGAGGTTATTTATTGTAGAGGATGCAGACATGATATCATGTCCATGAACACTATTAGAACAAATATTTTCATTGAATTAAGAGAATGTAGCTATAAAACTATCCAACCTATTTTGAATATAAAAAATGATCATTTATTTGTATCCTTTTTTTTTGTTTAGTTTTGTCAGAGAAGGGTATTTTATTGTTATTTAAATATTGTAGGTGCATGAATTTAGGAAAACATTCCAATATAGTCCAGTAGTCCATAATAGTAGTGGGAGTTCTGTACACCTGACAATGTCAGAAGTTCTTGACTTGAGCTTTTTACAGCTCAGTATATTAATATGGTTTTAATTTTATACTTTGTTTTTATGCTTTTCTGCTGGATGGTAAAGATCAAGATAAAGCAAGATCTATATAACAAGAAATGTAACTTTTATATCTGATAAGATCAGTCAGGTCCCCTCAGGCTTTACCCGGAAACCTGTACTACAGTTTGTAGATCCTTTGTCAGTGTCAGCCCTGTGGATGAGTCAAGGCCATTGCTTGATCAGTTTGCTCTCAGTGAAAGCCTGAGAGAATGTGTAAACATTTTAAAATTGCAAATATTACTTAAAATAATTCTTACTAGCTTGATAGTTTTCTATTTTATTTTATTTTTTTTATTTTACTAAAGGGTGTAGAGGGTGTCAGGGTCTTGCTACTAGATCGGACTCCTGGTGACCCACCTATTTAGAGCCTCCCAAGAGCTGAGATTACAGGTGCTGCCACCGTGCCCAGTCTCATTTGCCCCCTCAGCACACCCTGAGGATGGGGTCGGCACAGCAGGCCCGTGGATCAAGGTCCTGGCCCCTGAGCCTGTTGACAGGCACTCTAATCTGCTGAGCTATTTGGCTGGCCATGGTACTTGTGTTTTAAGAGGAAGCAACCTAGTATTTTTGTACATTCATAACTTCCTGGGTTTAAACACTAACATGGTAATAAAATAAAAGTAAAAATTCAACTTAGAAGTCTTCTCTACACTTGAAAATTATACCCGAATACTTTCTACTACCACAACTTATTGTTCTGTTAAGTATCCAGAGCTCTACTCAAATCTATCCTCAGATTCCTTCACTTTCTGTAAATAGAACATTTTTTTTATTTATTCACTATTTTTCTTCTTGTAGTTTATACTATGCTGCATGCCAGAGACTTTTTTAGCAATGTAGGTCTCATCTCAGAACCTTGATTCTTTTTCTTCTCATATGTGGAGCATTCTTTACTAGTTGCATGGTTTACTTCATATTTACTTCTCAGGAAGATACATATATATATATATATATATATGTATCTATACATATATATATATGTATAGATACGTATATATGTATACATATGAATATATATATATATATATATTCTCTCCCATATAACTTAAGAATAACTTTGTTATATGCTTTTTAATGAATTATATTTGTTCACTTTAGTTGCTTAATTATTGTTCCTCTCATTTAAGTTCCTCACTGGAATATATACCAAGTATTAAACAGTACTTGGTACAGAAGAAGTGCTTAATAAATATGTACTGAATAAATTAATGAGGAAAAATTTTCTCTTGGGCTGGCAAGATAGCTCAGCGGTCTAAAGCGCCTGCTTAGGCAAGCTCTCAGGGACCGCGGTTCGATCCCCAGCACCACATTCCATGCCAGCCCCTCCCCCCAGGGCGGGCTGAGCTGACCCCCCCTTGCAAAAAAAGAAGCCGTGATGTGTAGCGAGACACTGTAATAAATAAATAAATTTTTAAAAAAATTATCTTATAATAACACGCTTTATTTTCTTTTTAACTTAACGTATATAGTACAGGGTCTACAGTGTCTCACTTCGCAGATGAGACTCACAGCGATTCTCCTGTTTTCGGCCTCCCCTGGGAGTGCTGAGATTGTGACTGTGACTGGTTGTGGTGGTGGGTCCCTATAATCCTAGTGCTTGGGAGGCTGAAAATAGGAGAATCACTGCGAGTCCAATCTGTGTGATGCGACCTTGAACTAAATGCATTTTAAAAAATCTGTTTCTAATATTGTAACACTATTGGTAAAAGTCCGCTGTGGCAATTTAAATGATTTGAGCATGACTTTATATTACCCCAGTAATTTTTCAGTATAAATATGGAGGTCAAGTTGTCCTAAATATGTATAATTACAGTATGACCCAAAGTTTATCATGGTTAATTATACCAGAAATGGTGACAGTCTATGTAGACTGGGAGAGAAATAGCAATTTTTCTAGAAAACTTAGAAATAAATACTTGAATTATTCACTCAGTTATTTGGTTGTTGTTTTTTTTTTCTGTGCAATGCTTTTCAATTCGATATCATGCCATTTAGTGATCTTGCTGTTATTTCTTGTTTCACTAGTGATCTGTTTAGAAAGTCTGTATCCATGATGTCAAGTACTTTGCATATATTTTTTTTTTACTTTCTTAGGTGTTTCTTTTTATCATTTAAATCTTTCATCTGTTCTGATTTTTACTTTAGTACACAGTTAGAGACATGGATTTAAATTCAATCTTCTGCTACAGCCAGGTAGAGCTATCTACAGCCAGATTACAACCATCTACCTTTACAGTGGTTGCTTTTGACCTTTCATCAAAGATCAAATGTTTGGATGTGGCTGGGGTTGTTTGTGAAACTTCTTTTCTGTTCCAGTTATGCACAGGATTGTTCTTGTGCCAGTTTTGCGCAGTTAGTGTCACTGTGTCTTTGTAATATAACTTCAAATTTCAGATTCTAAAGCCTCACCCCAAGCACTTGGGACCTAGGATTGCTTTAGCTCACCTGCATCTCTTCTAGTTCCATATACTTTTAGGGCTGCTTTCTCCAGTTCTTCAAGGAAAACTGCTGGTATATTGATTTATTTTTTTAATCTGTGTGCGATTTCTGTTTTTGCAATACCAGGGTATCAAAATCAAGACCTTGGGCCAACCTGATAGCTCAGAAGACTAAAGCACCTGTGTAGACAGAGCACAGCACTCAAGGCTTGATCCCCAGTATGCTGTGCCAGCCCTTCCCACGGGGCACACTGAGATTGGATTGAGACTGGGTGTAGTGATGTGTGCCTGTAATACAACCACTTGGGAGGCTAAAAACAGGATCACTATCGTCTGATCTATGTAGTGAGACCCTGCAGGCCCTGTAGACTCTGTTCTAAGTACAAAAAGGAAAAAAAAAGAAAAAAAAAAAAGACCTTGGACTTGCCTGGCAAGTGTTTATGCCACTGAGCTAGCTTTCCAGCTGTATGTCGAGTTTAAGAGGATGACCATTTTGACTTTATTGGTACCACCATTCCAGGTGCATTCTGACTTTATAGAATGGGAAGTATTTTTACTATCTATTCATCAGACTGAGGATTAATAACTAAAATACATAAAGAACTTATATTGTCAGACCTCCTAAAATAAGACCCAAACAAAATATGTTCAAATGAAATGAAAGCACTTTACAGAAAAATCAGAAATGAGCAATAAATATATAACGAAAGGTGCTGCATCAAAGATCATTAGGAAAATGCAAAATTGAAATAACACAGAGACTCTATCTTACTCCGGAAAGAATATCATCAATATATCAAATAATAAATGCTTTTAAGAGGGCTCAAGAAAGAAACACTTTCACATTGTTGGTGGAAATATAAACTAGTAAAAACATTATGGGTAATTAGTATGATATTTCCTCAAATATTAGAAACAGGTTATATGCCCATCAACTGATACATGGAGTTTTAAAAAGTATATGCACATAGTGGAGTACTTTTCTCCCACAAATAAGGATAAACTTGAATTATATATAGGAAAGTTAATGACCAGAAGACCACATTATCATGTAAAATAAATCATACACATAATCTTGAACAACACATGGTTTCTCTTATATGAGAAACACAAAATATGAATAAATAGCAAAATAAAACTTGGATTCTAGGAAACAGAATGTTACCTCTTCAGCAATTCGTAAAGACAACGGTATCAGTGGATGCAGAGAGGTTTGTGGGGATGAAAACAGAAGCAGATTGTGTTATTGTTGCAACGTGCAACTATGTCTACTTAAGAGACAGACAATTGTAGACAAGACTTAGTTCAAGCTCTAAGAACTCAGAGCGGCTGCTTCTTGGGAATAGAGTGCCTTAGGCACAACAGCACCAAGCAGAGCCTTCACCAGGTATTTATTTGTGACATCAAGGCAAGAGAACAAAGATATTGAAGGAAAATGTTTTGTAACATAATAATAAAAGTCTGGAGAAGGTGCGTTGGATGACACAAGTAGTTGACCTAGTTTAGGGACTTCTATTGGGGCAGAAAGAGCACATTGGCCAAACAAACAACTCTGGCAATGATTTTATCTTTAATTCTGGTGACAGTTGTTCTGCATATTCTGCTGTGGTCTCTAAGCATGCATTCCAGGATCATGGGAGCAGCTGTCCTCCAAGCTCCCATTCTCAGCACATCAGTCCTTAGTTCAATCAGTCCGTTAGCAAGCATCTCTCCACAAGTAATGTATGTGCCCAAATAACCAGAGGCCTGCAATCATTAATGTACTTTAAACATGTACTAATACAATGAACATTTCTCTGAGAAAAGAGAATTTATTTATATAGTTTACTTCCATGTTTTGTTTTTTGCATTTAGGACAGGGTGTTTGGGGTGTCCAGGGTCTCACTGCATATATCAGACTTATAGCAATCCTCCTCTTTACACCCTCCCTAGTGCTGGGATTACAGGTCCATGTCACCATGTCCAGCCTAATTTTTTTAATACAGGGTCTCACTGTGCAGTGCAGACTCATAATTATCCTCCTGTGTCAGCCTCCTCAGTGCTAGAACTACAGGCATGCGAAATCACGCCTGGACCCAGAGCCAGCATGTCATGCAGTCCCGGGGATGGAGCTTGTGTCCTTCTGTTTGCTAGGCAGGTGTGTAGACTCCTGACTACCTCCCTAGCCCCTATTTATGATTTTTATGCTCAATTATAATAATATATGAGAGACAAATGTCAATACACTGACACTTTGGTTTATGGACACTTCTACTTGCAAACAATTTGGTTAGCAAACAAAGATTTGCCAAAATATTGCTTCTGTTCACACACTCCACATCAGATTACAAGCACCATCATAGCATCTGCCCCAAACAAACACAAATAGTCATTGCCCCCAAAGAGCAAAGCAAATTAAGTTTGTAAGCAAAGGTACTACTCTAAGCAGTTATTAAAAATAATACAAGGTTAATTAAACTTCATTTTATAATAATTTTCAAGCCTATGACACCTATATTTTCATTAGAATTATTTAACTTCAAAATTTTGTTTATAAGAAACCAAGTTCATATCATGTAGTAGGCAAGTTCAAAAGGTAAACTATGGGGCATAAATTTTTTATTGCTGATTATTTTTCTCCTTTTATGACTCTGGTTTTAAATTTGTGTGTGTGTGTGTGTGTGTGTTTCTTTTGAGTGTCTCACATAGTATACATGCTAAATATGTATCTGTCAATATAATAACACATAATAGATTATTTTTTAAATATAATCCATGATGAATAAATATGTAGAGTTTATTAATGTATATTTTAATTATATAATTGATGTTTTTATCTATAAAGGTTATGAAGAGGTCTTTTATCAAATCATGCATTTTAAATTAAAAATACAGTATATC
>PVKA01022642.1:0-36813 GCA_004027165.1 Ctenomys sociabilis | reverse complement strand
GTGCTTTTCCTCCTGAACGTCTCCCTACTTGTTGGTTAAAAAATATCCCACTGCATTTTCTCTATTTTGTGA
This sequence comes from Ctenomys sociabilis, assembly GCA_004027165.1. Lineage (NCBI taxonomy): Eukaryota > Metazoa > Chordata > Mammalia > Rodentia > Ctenomyidae > Ctenomys > Ctenomys sociabilis. The sequence goes on along the minus strand of PVKA01022642.1, from coordinate 36,741 downwards.
CTTCTTTCTGGTTCCTTGAGGCCCAAAGTATCCACATCCTTTGTGAAGATTGTACAAAGCTCTGGCTCACTACCAACACTTTCTCTGAATATTTTTAGTTGTTTCCATTCATCTTTTTTTTTTTTTTGTGGAACTGGTGGTAGAACTCAGGCCCTTCAAGGGTTGAAAACACTATATATTGTTTTCAACCCTTGAAACAGTCTCCAAGAAGTGAAGTAGACTGACAATAAAGAAAGAGATTTTTAAGAACATAAACTGGGAGCAAAATTGGAAAGACACTTAAATGTCAGGGTAAAGATTCTGAATTTGAAGTATATGCAGTTGAGAACCACAGAAATGTTTGTAGGGAAATATGCAACAGTGCATTCAAGAATACTTCAAACTGGTAGATTCAACTTTTCCTAATTATTTATTTCATCACTTATGCAATAATCTCAGTAGCATAAAGCATTAAGAAAGATGATAGAGTTGAGAGTAACATTTAGATGCATGAGAAGTAGCAAGAATGGAATGAAGATGCCAGATGCAATTCTTTTTCTTTAAGGAGAGAAAACAATGGTACAATAGAAACAATTTGAAAATAACATATTAGGAGAATAATAATGATTAATACATTACATATTGTTGTCTTCAAAGTAGTTGATCAGATTTTAAGATATAGGCATAAGCAATTGATGAAACAATATAAGCACAAACTTTTCTTTTTAATGAATAAAAATTGGTAGTATAATTATCTTATCGTGTGTGTGTGTGTGTGTGTGTGTGTGTATTTTTTTCCTTTGCCCTTCTTCTTTTCTCCTTTCCCACATCCCAGTTTGTTTCCTATTGTTTATGAGGGACCAGGGATTGAACTCAGGCCCTTGTACTTGCCAGAAAAGTGCTTATTCCACTGAGCCACATCCCTGACCCTAAGTTTGTTTCCTTTTGAGCAATTTGTTCCCATCTGCCAATATCTATTGCACATTTTAGATCTCATTTACTCTTTCATTTTTTAACACAAGGGAGACAATATGATATTTACGTGTAAGTCTGACTTATGTCATTTCTGAGTATGGTCTCAAGTTATATCTGTTTACCTGTAAAAGTCTCAACTGTATTCTTTATAGCTGACTCCATTGTATACAAATGCTGCTTTTCACCATTTCTTTGGTCTTGTCAGTCTATATTCCCACCCACACTGGAAGAAGATTCTTTTTCCCTACTTCCCCTCAAGTTTTTGTTACTGGTTGATTTATTGATAATAACCATACTTTCAAGAATGAGATGAAATCTGAGTATTGTTTTAATTTGCATCTTTCAGATGACTAGTGATGTTGAACATTTTTTCATATATTTATTTGTCATTTGTACTTCCTCATCTACCTGTAGACTGGTGCAACCACTGTGAAAACAATGTGGTCATTTCTCAATAAACTAGGATTAGAGGTCCCATCAACCTGGCTATCCTCCATCTGATTATTTTCCCTGAAGAATTAAAAACATCATGCCACATGTTCACCAATGTTTTTATTCATCTCAGATACCTATTTTTTAGAATGGGTATTTGAATTTGGAGGTTCTTGATACTTCTTCAATTCTTTATATGTTCTAGGTATAAGTCTATTTTCTGAGGGACAGTTTCCTACAATTTTTTTTCCAACTCTGTGGGTCTTCTTTTCACTTTACTTGTGATTTTCTTTGATGTACCAAAACTTTTTTACAAAATGACAGCTCAATTTACTTTTTTCCGATCTCCCCAACATTTCTTTGAACTATTTCCTATGCAATTTGGTTTCAGTTCATAAACTCTCTGGTTACCCCTTTGCATTCAAGATTTCTGTCTACTTTTTCTTCCAATAGATTTAGTGTTTCTGTTTCAATACTTAGATCTTTGATTCATTTTCACTTTGTTTCATGGTGATAGACATGGGTCTAGTTTTAGTCTTCAGTATGTGGAAAAACTAATTTTTCTAGCACTCTTTATCAAAGAAGTCATCTTTTTTCCTGTAAGGAGATTTGGCTCTTTTTTCAAAGATACAGTTTGTGAGTGTGTCTGTATCTTATAATCTGTTCAATTCATACTTAGGTTTGCTTTTTGCCAATACCAAGCTGATTTTATGACAGTAGCTTGTAGTACAGTTTCAAGTCAAGAATTTTGCTGCCTCCTGCTTTGGGTCTGTTACCCAGAATTGCTTTTGCTCTTCTAAGTCTCTTCTGTGTCCAGCTGAATTTTGGGAATGTTTTCTCTGGTTCTATGAGGATTGCTAATAGCACTTTGATCAGGATTAAATCTGTACAGCAATTTTGCAAATATGAATTGTTCCTTATGTTGATTATTCCAATTCATAAGCAAGGCATATTGGGGCCAGGGAGATGGCTCAGTAGAATAAGCGCTTCCCTGACAAGCACAAGGGCCTGAGTTCAATCCCCAGTTCCGCCAAAAAAAAAAAAAAAAAAAAAGAAAAAAAAAGAAACCATAAGCAAGGCATACCATTCCATTTTCTGATATCTTCTTCAGTTTTCCTTTCAGAATCCTTCAATTTTCAATGTAGAGATTTTTTATTACATCTGTTGCATTGATTCCTAAATACTGCAAAAATTTTTGATGCTATCATGAATGATGTGGTTTCCCTAATTTCTCTCTCAATGAATTTGTTGTTTGTAAACAGGAATGCTCTTGAGTTTTAAATGTTGACTTTATATGCACATATGCAACTGACTTTGGTTACCAAAGCCAGTATTCTTTCATAGAAATTTTGGGGTTTCTATGTAGAGTATCACGTTATCTATAAATAATGTTAAAGTAATTTCTTCTTTTCCTATTCTCACCCCTCTTATTTGTATCAGCTGTGAAATTGCCTTGGCTAATGTTCCCAGAACTATACTGAACAGTAATAGTGATACTGGATGTTGTAATGGCTATTTTCCCCTGATTTTAAGCTGAAAATTTTCGGTTATTGACCATTTAATGTCATATTGGGTCTTGGTTTTTCATAGATGGCTTTTATCAGAATGAGGTAAAGACAACCTATTCTGATTTTCTGTAGGGTTTTTACATGAATGAGTGGTGGATTTTGTCAAAAACTTTTTCCACGTCTATTGAGATAAGCATGATTTTTGTCTTTTGATCTTGATATAGTGTATTGTATGTGTTGATTGCATATGTTGGTCCATCCTTATTGTCCTGGGATGAATCCCACTTGGTTATAGTGTATAATCTTCTTGATGACTTGCTGCACTCCACTTATTAATATCATATTGAAGGTTTTTGTATCCATGTTCATTAGGGAAATTGGCCTGTAGTTCTTTTCTTTCTTGGTTGGGTCTTTCTCTGATTTTAATATCAGGATAATAATTGCCTGCAGAAATGTGTTAAGGAGCATTACTCCAAATTTGTTTAAAGAGTCTGAGAAATATTGGCCTTAAATCTTCTTTAAAATCTTGTACAATCCATAATTCTACAGGAACTAGACTTTTTGTTGTTGGTAAGTTTTAATTACATTTTCAATATCATTAATTGGTGGTGGGCTATTTAGAATTTTTATATCTTCTTGATTTTGCTTTGGTAATTCATACATATTTAGAAATCTCATTTCTTCTTTATTTTTCATCCTATGAAAGTGAAGATTTTTAAAGTATATATTGCTGATCTTCTGGATTTTCATAAGATCTGTAATGATTCCATCCTTTTCATTCCTCTAAGAAAGAACTGGAGTCTTCTTTTTCCTTTTATTTATTTTATTTTTATTTTATTTTATTTATTTATTTATTTATTTATTTTGGTCTTTTTGAGACAGGGCAGTTCAGGCTGGCCTTAGGCTCACTTTGTAGTCAGGCTGGTCTCGAACTCACAATAATCCTCCTGCCTCAGCCTCCCGAGTGCTGGGATTACAGGTATGTGCCACCACACCCAGCTCTCTTTCCTTTTATGATAAGGTTTGCAATGGTTTTATTGATTTTATTTATTTTTTTGAAGAACCAACTCTTTGATTCATTAATTTTTTGTGATGTTTCTTAGTCTTTATAGCATTAATTTCAGTTCTTATCTTTATAATTTCCTCCCTTGTATAGCAGACTCAAGGCTGGCAGTCAAAGGATGATTATCTGAGTTTGGGGAAACTGGAGGACACAGCAAGAAATAATGAAATAGAATGGGAAGAAGTAATCAGAAATGGAAGATATGTTTGCTCACTTGAAAGTTTAAATTCATGAGGTAGTTCAGGAGAAAAAGAGGTTCAGTAGAAGAAAACTAAAAGAAGGCTGAGAAACCTAAGCATCATAAAAAAGATGAAAGAGAACAACAATAAAAAAGAACAAAAGAGAAAAATGAGAGAACAGAAAAAGATGAGAAAAAAGAAGAAAAGCTCCAAAAGAAAAACTAACCACAAAATACAAAACAAAGCAAAGTGACATCCAACCAGACAGGAAAAGTTTAGCCAATCACAAAAGCAATGCAGAATAATGTACTCTGATGTCTACAGTCTGTGGTAGTGTCCATGTCAGATTCTAGAAATGTGCTTTGTACTCTAGCCAAGTTTGCCTTGGATGTGTGCTTGATATATATTTAATTGGGGCCTCTGGACACAGACACAGAGCTGATCTTCTGTTGGTGTTCTGAACTGCTGACTCCTTGTTGCTGCCTCCATATTGCCAGTCTTAATGGTTACTCTGCTTTCCAAAGGCATGTGAGCTTCCACACACCCAGGGCCAGCTGTCCTGGGTTGGATCCAGGTGAGCAGCCTCCCAAAGTCGTGTCCAGATGTAGTTCTTGAAGGGAATTTAAGGGCAAAGATTGGGAGAGAAGCACATAGAGTCAAATGAGAAGCTGTGGATTTCATGTTTGTGTATATTTATATTTATCAATAAACAAATGTATAGACATGAGGCCATGCTAGAAATCCCCCTGGATATCCGATCCATCTCAGTATACTTGACTTCCCTAGGTGAGTTGAAGACAAGCACTCTTGTCTCTTATATCACACACCTGATAGTAACTTGTGAAAAATAATTATACTGCAATACATAGTAAATTATGTCATGTCTTAACAGGCTTAATAGAACCGATGAGACCATCAAATAGGCTCAGTTTTGTTGTTGTTGCAGCTACTAATGTAGCTTACTCTCTGACACTTAAGGAGGCCATTTGTGGCTAGATTATCTTAAGTAATACACACACACACACACACACACACATATATATATATACACACACACACACACACACACACACACATATATATATATATATATATATATATATATATATATATATATATATATATATATATATAACTAAATTCCTGCTATGTTGTTTTTCTTTTTGTAGTGGTTTTTTGAGGTCATTGGTATTTCACTGACCATAGCTTTGTCCTCCATCCATCCACACCAACACGAAATACCGATCTCATCACATTATTTCCATACGATCCTTAAATGCTGAGGGATAAAGAATGTAAGTAAATGCATCAGAGGAAATTTTTCATTACTAAACTCTCTCATCTCTTAGACTCATATGTTTTGTGTACACACCTTGATCTTGCTGCATTGCCACTGCACAGTCTTCCCCCGTTAAGGAGATTTGCCTCTTATTTGTCCTTTTTGGACCCTTCAAACTAGTTTACAATGTCTTTTTCTCACACTAGAAGGTGAGTTTTTAAAGTCAGAGACCAGTTATTATTTCTCTGTGCTTTCCCAGAACGTTTATATGTCACAGATTTGGATTTTTTTTTTTTTTTTTTTTTTTTTTTTTTTTTTTTTTGTCTTTTTGAGACAGGGTCTCACTATGCAGTTCAGGCTGGCCTTAAGCTCACTTTGTAGCTCAGGCTGGTCTTGAACTCACAGAAATCCTCCTGCCTCAGCCTCCCGAGTGCTGGGATTACAGGCATACGCCACCACGCCCAGCCCACAGACTCGGATTTTATAAATGAACATATGTCTTTTCTTTTCAATCATATCAAGAGTAACTCATATGATTCTTTGTTGACTTTGATAATTAGAAATCAAATCCTACACTTTTCTTTGTCTTAAGTGAAATGTCATTATTGGCTGGGGGAAAAGAACAGTGGGTTCCAGAAAGTCAACTAAAAAGGTTGTGGGCTGGGAAGTATGATGTAAATTATCAGGACCAAGAACAAAATTTCTGTCTCAAGCACTGAAATTTTGCAGATGGCATCCAAAGTGACTCAAAAAGTGATTTCATAAAAATGATAGTATTCATATGAGCAATTCAAAGTAGGTTGCAAACTAATTCTGATATAAAAGTTTTAGAGTTCCAAGGCCTTTTCATGCATGATTCTGTCTTCTTATAATTTAGCTATATGTAAAGATTAGAAAATTTCCTCTAGGATATGCTACTCAAATTAAATATAATGAATGCATAGATACATTATCTCTATCTAGCCCTCCAATCCAAAAATGTTCTGAAGAAAATTAAAAACTAACACCTGACAATGCTAGATACAGCTGTGAACATGTTTGTCCCCTTCATTCTGCAATGCAATTAAGAAAGCATAATAAATAAGATTAGACATGCTACAAAAATTCTTCTTATATAATAATTAAGATAAAATTCAATTTTGTCCATTTCTTAGAGTTTCACTATAAACATTTAGAAGGATACAGCTCAGTGGTACAGCACAAATTTAGTATGAAAAAGGCCCTGGGTTCAATCCTCAGCAAATATTTATTTATATATAACATTTAAAATAAAGATGTTACTATATATACATATAGGTATGCTGTGCAAGAACCAAATGTTTTATAGCTGATTTCTAACAAGGCTAAAGCACTTAAAAAGTATTAAAAAATTTCATAGGCAAAAATTTAAACTTCTAATAGAGATGCTGCTCAAATTACAGTGGAGTTTATAACATAAACAATCTGTTGTAATTTGAAAATGTTGTCAATAAAATTATATCCAGCATTGCTAACCTACCACACAATTGCTTTACAGCAACACACAATAGGGTAGGCTACTTAGGGTTGCTTACTTGAGATTGCCTGGCTGGCTGCTAGCCAGGGTTTGTTGCTGTTTCCCAGCATCTGCAGGGAGCACTGCATTGTGTGTGCCTCGCTTGGGAAGGGATCCAATTCAGAACTTCTAAGTATGGCTTCCATTGAATGAATAGTGCTTTCACACTACTGGAAATTTAGAAACTTGTACGTTGAATAATCTTCCCTTAGGAATCTGGTGTATGCCTCAAGCCCATATCTAACAGCTCCCTACACCTTTTCCTGAACATCAGAGGGCATGGTTAATGTAAGGTAAGTTATCAGATCTAAGCTAAGTCATGGGAGCACCGCTACCATAGTGAATTATCTAGGCTAACTTATAATATTTTTATTTGAAAAATGATGTTTGTTTCCTGGTGTGAGCATGCAGCAAAATGAAAACATGCTTTCACCAACAGAAAGGGTAGTGTTTTCTCCATTTGATCTTTCATCAAATAGAATTCTCAATCAAGCCAGACCTTCTGAAATACGTGATTTGGAGACCTTCCAAAAGAACAGAAAAAGAAAACTGCCCTGTAAGAGATGATAAATTATAGTTCGATCTCATCTTTCCTAAATTCTGTACATCATTCACCCTTGTGAGATACGGCACAAATCTCATCCTAGCCAGTATTATACACTTAACACTGAAAGATTCATGTCTTGGAAATCACTGTTTCAAATGTCGGTCTTTAATTAATCAGACAGAAACTGCAGTAAGGATCTTCTCCCTTGCCGCGTATAATCGAATTCCACCCAGGTGAGTCTGTGTTTGGCCTCTGCCTCTGGCAAGCTTTTGAGATTTAGTATGGAATATGAAATTGAAATGGAACTCCATGACTGGACATTGAAATTCCTCAAACGTCTTTATCAATACCAAATTGATTTTGCCTTTAATATGTGCATCTTATTTCCTGTTTGAAAATAATTATGACATCAAGCATGTATTTCCAAGTTCAAATACCCCATTTCTAAGGCCTAAATATACCAATAAGACATTCACACATAAGTCTGTACCAAGTAGAATTATACATGAATTAGCAGCTTTCATAAAGGTGAATATAAATATCTACCAGATGAGAAATATAATAGTGTGTTCCAATAAGTAAAAAAAAGTTGGTTTATAATGTAATTTCCTCCAATATTTGCTGACAGCCACAGCCCTACTTTTTTTCCACACCAGGTTATAAACATCTGAAGGTCAGGTACTGCATTATTCTTACTATACTCAGTTCTCAGTTCTAAAGAGGCACCTAATGAATTATAAATGTAGATAATCAAATGAATTTGCTTTAAAAAAAAAAAGGAGGGATCCTGTACCTAATAGTCACTTAGGATATATTTACTAATTAACAAAATAATGACTTAATTAAAGGTCTATGAATATGACATTTATTACAGTGCAAAATATTTTAATTGTCAATTACAGCATTTAATGTTTAAAAGAAATTGATATGCATCCTCTTTGTGACTTCAGAAATCAATTACACTGAAGATGTAAATTTGAATGTTACATTAAAGCATTGGAAATAACTTCCTTGCTAGTATTCCCAAATTACACACTTTATTAATTTTTAAAAAATAAAGTTTTCTTTCTGCTGGCAAACAGTGACATTTATAGTGTGCTTCAGATGTTTGTGAATTTCATCTTGTCCCATGCATGCATCTGCATTCACCGTACCTTCTTTCTCAGTAAATCTCCATTTTCAAAAGGAAATTAAGGGAACTATTTTTTAGAAAATGCAGCTCGTTTTGATGTTTTTATATTTGAAAGAAATTCTTTTTAAAATACTTTTAGTAATAATTATCATAAACTGTACTTTGTCTTTGTCAAAGAAAGGCTAATACTCACTGGGTTTTGATATTCCAATGTGAGCCAGTTCAGACTCTGACTTTGCCAGGAAAGGAACAGGCAGCGGCTGAGTAACTTTTAGCAAAACACCTATTTTGCAGTTACCTGATAGAAAAGTCCCTGCCGGAAAGCAAGGCATGGCCCCATTGCATTTAGGCAGCTTGCTTCCACACAGAGGGAGTCCTTCATTTCTGCCCTTATTTTGTCAACAGCACCTTCACAGAAACCAGAAGGAAGGTCAAGTACACTTACTACTGAATACACAGGACCTGTCTTCAAGCCCAAGCAGCCCTGGCTAAACTGTCAGGTAAAGTTTTAGCTCCACCTTGAACCCTCTACATAAGAATACAGGAATGCTGTTTTCAGGGAAACAACACTGAAAGGAACCAAACAATAACAGTTACACAAAGATGACTTCCAGGTGGTCCAAAGACCTAGTCACAAGTTACCTTTACTTACAAAAACTTAAATTTACAGCCTTCTAAGACTCTTGATTTTTTCATCTAAATTTATATTTTTATAACTCCTACAGTAATAAATTGTACTTCTGAAGATATTTAGCTCTCTTATTAAACTGCTAGCCACTGATATACAGTATATTATTTACACTTTAGTCCAGTGCCTAATAAACCTTTGAAGATTTACCCACTCCACAAAAATGCTTGCTGAATTAATAAATGAAAGTTTTCCAGATATTACTTTTATAGCACCTTCAAATCACTGTTCCTTACCCTTCATCCTCATTCTCAAATAATTCTGAAATTTCTACCATTTAACACTTCCTCAAAAAGTCACTCATAAAGCATTCATGAATATCTACCCTGTCAAAACATTGTGCTTTGCTTCTTAGGGCCTGTTATGTACACTTTTGATTATCCTGAGAAACATTATCAATGGTCACAAACAGGGTAAAAATATTTAAAGACTGATTTACAAAATGAAGGAATAATTCATAAAAATGTCGGCATAAATAAAATTAATGTATTTCAAGACTATGTTTTAACTATGTACATTAAAGTGATTCATACCTAGAAAAGCCAGAGGTTCTTGGGCCAAGTGCCAGAATTCAAAATTTTGAAGGAGTTTTTTGGGGAAATGTCATCTACAGAAATGTAATGTACGGACAAACATGACCTAGTAAGTAACCCTCAATCATCAGAGGAAAAGAGTGATCTGACAAGATAACTGAATACTATTGCTTTTACCTTGAGCCAATATCAAAATTTTAAGGAGAAAAAAAACCTGACATTAAAACTGAAATAATCGTATTAGATATTCTTACTGTGAGGTTACATACATCTGGAAAGTAGTGAGCACAGTTTTTTTCTTTAATATATGAAATAACAAACAAACATAGATGAAGGCATTTTCCTGCACTGCACCACAAAGATTTTATGAAGTTTTGGGAACTGGCAGTTATAGTTAATTCCTGAATAATGTGATGCCCAGACCAGTCATGTCGGAAAGAATCACAGGCGTAATGCCGAGGCTGCAACACATAGGGCTGGAGCAGTATCTAAGGGAGAAATCAATGTTAGCTAAGATTGATCCAGGGAGATGGGCGTGAACAGGAAGAAAAGCCAGCAATGGCTCGACCTAATTCTGAACCTGTGTTAACTCCCTTGGTGAGACCTCTGATACCTGAATACTTAACAAGGGATGTTAGTGACAGATGACAAAATTATAGATTTGTAGAGGAAGGAGAAAAAATGAAACAGCCGAAGCAAAAACTCTTTGTGAAGCAAATGAAAATGGATTAGATCTGTGAGGAGATATGAAGCTAGTGAGGTGGGGCACTCTGAAAGAGACAGATGAGCAAAGACAAGGGAGAAATACATGTCCTTTACGTGGGAGAACCTGAATGTGACAGTCTGACAGACTGTAGCTGTGTGCTCAGTAAGAAATGATGCTGATCAAGTGGACAGAAGCGGAAACCAGGGCTAATATTAAAGAAATCCATTTCTTCATCACTTCAAAAGCAAAAATTGAAGTCTCCTGGTATTGAAGAATTTCTTACATAGTAAAATCTCTTTGACTCCGTGGTATGTATCTTGTGCAGTTCTTCTTTAATCTTCAGAATCTGTATGAGGAAAGTGCTGTTAATTTTATATAAATCAAATGAAGCTTGTAAAGTTGAAATCACTGGCCAAATCTCACATGGAAGGGTTAAGCCAAACTTCCAGAGTGCCAGGTAACCCACATGGAGTTTCAGAGTTAAAGGAGGTAAGAAGAAAAGGAAATGGGTTTCATAAAGGAGGGTATCTGGGTTAATGACAGATATGACACTGGCATTAAAGAAGGCTACAGTGAGAGCATGTGATAAGGTTAAACTTGATATAGTTAGAAAAAAGAACTTCAATGTAGACACTCTGGCCTGGAAATACTCATGAGTTAGGGCCTGGAGATAAAGCTATACTGACAGAAAATGAGTGGACTTACTCTACTAGAATCAGGTACCTACTCTAAATATCCGTGAACATCTGGCTTAATTTCCAGAGACTACATTGATGATGTTTGGAATACATGTAAGAATTGCTGAGGGCATAAGCTGTTTGCTTGTGTGCTCTCTCTCTCTCTCTCTCTCTCTCTCTCTCTCTCTCTCTCTCTTCAGCTTTTTTGAGATACTGTGTAGTTTAGCCTGGCCTTGAGCTCACTTTGTAGCCCAGGATGGTCTCAAACTTAAATGGTCCTCATCCCTCAGCTTCCTGAGTGCTGGGATTACAGGCATGCAGCACTGCACGTGGCTTATAAGTTATTTTTGTGATGAGCCACTCTGAGGAAATTTACCAGGTTCATGAGGAAGTCTTCTTCCTGATATTGGGAGATGCACTCTACAATGGTGGGTGTGGATAAAGAAAGGTACTTGAAAGACAGTAAGCACTCCAATGCCACTTTATGTCATGTTTTATGTCACTGCATCAATTTGATTTAGCGAGAGCAGCCAACAAAGAAAACAAATTCTGCTAAGAGTTTGTATGAATTTGTGTTGAAAGTTTGCAATAATTGGTAGATGACTTAATTTTAAGAGGTAAATGAGAGGAAATCTTCAATTTGCACAATTCTGGTAGCATCCCTGTGATGCAGCACTCTTATTTAAAATAGGGGAGATTATAAAGTTATTTATAAATGCAGTGAAGAATGTGCTATCAAATATATCTTGATGTCAGATAGTCACACACACTGTAATTGCCAGAACGAAACTAATATGATCATTGGTGGACTTTGAATTCCTTTCAAAATTACTCTCAGAAATAGGACTTGGAATAACTTAATTACAATTTATATAAGGTGATTGAATTGATAAAAAAAAGAAAGAACAAAACACTCCTTATTAAGTGTCAGAAAATTTGTCTATACAACTCTCCTTGTTGCACCATGGTGGGAATTCAGAAGGCGAAGCGAGAGCTAGAGCACTTGTCCCATGTCTTGGTACAGGTGAGAATTTCCATTTTGTGCTTGCCATTGCATGACTGGAGATTACTTTTATTATTGGACTCTGGCTCCTAGAATCTTTGATGCCTACAAATAACTTTAAGTGCAATTATTTTGAAAATAGTTTTAATAAACTTTCAAGTGTCTTCATTAGTCAAGTTTCAAGAGCATACAAATAAGGGGGAAAAGACAAGATAGAATAAAAGACAAAAGGGAAACAGTTGTCACAGGCAGTTTTAGTCCTTTTAAAGTAAAAAATAAATTTGTCTCCAAGAAACTGTATTTGTAGTCCTATGCTTGGAACTAATTTTGTGGTCTTTGGTTATTGAATTAATGTAGTAACAAATATTCAAAAACTGTTTATTCATACCATCATGTACAGTTCATATTAACTCTATTTTCTCTCTCATATATTCTCTCTGTCTTCTCTGTTACTAGATTAGTTTGTTGAGCTTTTAACTACTCTCCCTCGCTATCAAGTCTTATTCCTTCTCAATCTCTTTGTCATTAGATGCTGCTTTGCTTATGAAGGGAAATGAAATCATTCTTTCATTCATTGTTCTCTAGATATGGAGTTAATAGCTGTAATACTAAGGAAATGAGTTATACTGTATAAACAGATTAGGGATTTCAACACTGACAAGTCTGAAGGACGAAAGTCTTACATCAAGCTTGTTTCCTGAATAAGGTTGCCACTATGTCTTTTTTTTTTCTTGTATTTTAGGGAGGGGTCTACGGGTATTCAGGGTTTCACCACTAGATCAGATTTGTAGTGATCTGCCGGTTTAACAGCTTTCCAGGAGTGGGGATTACAAGCGCACACCATGCCTGGTCTCAATCGCCATCTCAGCAGACTCCAGGGGCAGGGCCAGCATGGCAGGCCAGGGGATTGAACCCCCGGCCCCTGCACCTGTTGCAGGTGCTTTAATCTGCTGAGCTATTTGACTGGCCCTCCATGTCATTTTGATATAGCTCCTGCTAATGTATTTAATCCTGGGTTTGATGTCTGTATTTTCTCACTTCTCTAGACCTAAGAGGGCCCTTGCTGCCCAGAGTCATGCCAGTGTCCCTATCTTCCTATGATAACAAAGCAAAATGAACACAACCTACATGAGAGATTCAAGTTGAGCTATCTCCTCTGATTGCTATCATGGGATTTTCCTGTGTGGTCATTCCATAATATTCAGCAAAGTACTCCTGAGCTTTGGATATTTTTCGCTTTTTGAAATGCTACCAAAGACTTGATAATCACAATACTAAAGCATTAGTTTTCCTGAGTGAAAGGTCCCAGACAGAGAGTTTGGGATTCTTTTTTTTTTTTTTAAAGTATATTTGGCACAGGGTCTCACTACACAGTTCAAACTTATAGTTTTCAGCCTCCCCAATCCTGGGATTATAAGCATGCACCACCATGCCCAGATCAGAGTGCCCAGGGGCTGGGCCAGTGCAGCATGTGGTGCAGGGATCGAATCTTGGTCCCTGTGCTTGCCTAGGCAGCCACTTGTGGGGACTCTATTTTTAAGTGTTAGAAAATTTTGTCTATACAAAAAAAAATCATGTACTTTTTCACTGGACAGGATTGGGTTTCTAAGACAACAATTTCCAGGGGAAATAGAACCATGAAGAGTCTTATATGCTGGAGTTGCATTCAAGAGAAAGATAACATGGATGCACATGAAAATACACTTTTTTCCAAGGATCTAGATCAAACTACAACCTATGCTCAGCTCACATGATAGGTAGACAATGCAAATGAATGGTTGAATAGACCACAAATATTTATTCAGCACCTACCATAAGGAAGCCATTTTTCTAAATTCTGGTAGTGAACCAGAAAGATTGATCCTAAAAACACAGAAGGACTTATATTCTAACAAAGAAAAGAAGATACTAAGTGATATCAAAATGTAATCATTTGGGCAGCTACAAAAGACTTTAGAACCTTATTCTGATAATGTGCTTTGAGAGCACCAGAAACCTAGGCAATGCTCGTACTTGAACCATGATAGGACTTTAGAAGGTGAAGCAAGAGCGGGAGCACCTGTCCTTACTTTGGTACACGTGGGAATTTCTGTTTTGTGCTGCTACAAAAACTTGCCATTAGCATGGTTGGAGATTACTTTTATTGTGGGACCCTTAACCAGAATCTCGATGCCTATAAATAACTTTAAAATTTTTTTGAAAGTACTTCTAATAAGCTTTCTAATTTTTTGGTTAGTCAATTTTCAACACTATAAAAAAATATGCCAAAAAAGGCAAAATAGAGTAAAGGCAGAAGGAAGGCAATTGGTAAAGGCAGTTTTAGTTCTTATACAGTGATTTCACAAAAATAAACTCTTCAATGAGGAGTAAGTTGAATCAAGTTAAATGAGAGGAACATAGAGGAGAGTCATTCTGGAGACATTTGTAAAGACACAACAGTGTCAAACTAACATGGTACCATCCACAAGAAAGCAGAGTAGAGAGGTGCTGATATTGAGGTTGGAGAGAGGCATGTGAGACACAAGTATGGCTGCACAGTCCCCAGACACTCATTTGATGCTTGGGTTTTAGTCGAAGTGCACAGGAAAGGCCCTGCAGTGCCATCAGCATTGGAAGGGCATGCCCTCAGTCTTCCAGATGGCAAAATTCCTATCACTGCGATGTGGAATGTGGACATCTTGGGGTCTGCAGAGGAGACAAGAGTACAGATAGGAGTTTACAAAAATAGCCAGATCAAGGATAATGGCAGCCTGTACCAAGGCAGTGTCCTGAAGACATGAGTGGGTGACATGGGGAGAGGAGAAAGAAGTTGCAGGAATGTCCTTACTTGACTCAATTGTGCTTTCTGGGCTTAGCAAGTGTGCACAAGACTCTGACAGGGTGTTTGGTGTGGTGGCTGTGAAACACCACTGTGCTTAGAGATTGGTCAGGTATTGACTCTGCAGCCTAAGAATCAAATTTCAAAGATCTAGCATGTGCTACTTTCTAACAAACTTCTGGATCGCACCAAGAGTATACACTTTGGTTACCCAGGCTTTGGAGGACTTTGGGTGCTGCTCATTTTGGAGGTGTGTGGGGGATTGTTTGTTTGTTTGTCATATGTCTTCTTCAGTTTCTCACAGAGACATAAAACAATGGACTATTTTCACTTTTTTCTTCACCTTTCAAAATCCTCCTGATTGCTTAATTATGGTCCAGTCTTTGGCCCACCAGAAGCCACTCTCATCTTTTTAGAAAGCTGATTCTTGGATTTCCAATGTAAATTAAAAATGGTGGAAGCTACTTCACCTGGAGTTCCTTCCAGGTGGGTTTAATTTAATGTTTTGAGGGGGTCAGGGAGATAGCTTAGTAGAATAAGCACTTCCCTGGCAAGCACAAGGGCCGGAGTTCAATCCCCAGTTCCGCCAAAAAAAAAAAAAAAAAAAAAAAAAAAAATAATAATAATAATAATGTTTTGAGGCTATTCTATTATCTCCTGTAAAACTTTGTTCCTCATAAAAAGTAATAGTTGTTACAATTTTTTTTTTCTGAGCCAAGGATGGAACTCAGGCCCCTGTGCTTGCCAGGCAAGCACTTATTCTACTGAGCCATCTCCCTGGCCCCAGTGAGCCATCTCTCCAGCCCCAGTTGTTACATTTTAAGTGCCCAACTTCTTTCATTTATTTACAGAGCTGAGTTTTTCATCGTTGTCTATCCTACAGACTGTGCAATACAGACACTGTAAGTTTTGTTCCTCTAGAGAAAATCTAAATCATGTTAAACAACTGGAAATTGATTCCTTAGCAGGAAAAATGTGACAGCATAGTAATTCGACTGAAGCGTTGCCTAAACAAAGTAAGCAACAGGAAAACCTACTTTCTCCTCTGATATTCATTAAGTTAGAAGACTTATGTATTCCTTACTGTTTTTCACAATTAGAGAACAAGGGAGAAATTACTCCAAAGCAAGAAAGCTAAGTTCCTGATTGTGAAAGCACTGCATCAATGATTAAATGTGTTTAATCATTGATGATGGAAAACAATGTTTGTGTTCTCATGTTCTTAAATATTTTCCTTTATTTTAAGAGAGACCATTTCTTAAGAGAAATGAACATAAGAAGCCAAGGATGAGCCAAGGAGGAAGCTCAGTGGCATAAGTGCCTGCTTGGCAAGCACAAGGTCCTGAGTTCAATCCCCGGTATAAAAATAAATAGATAAACCAAGCATGCACACTCTGGTCTGCTACCTACAGCCTACACAAATTTAGCCTAGAGTCACTGTTGTAGTATCTGATTAGCATCTTACAATTAAGACACTAAAAAGGAACAAGTAAATTATGAACCTTGTGCCTGGCACACAGTAACCTCTCAATAGACATTAGCGATTAATATCAGTAGCATAACTACTAATTATTAGCTTCCCAACAAGAACAAATTTGATTCAGGAAGAATTAGTTGGCAGAGCCCTCAAAACATATTCGTGATCTGAAGCTCACATAGCAGCTGCTAATTTGCTTGTTTGTTTCATTTGATTTTCCTTAGCTGCGCATACGGGAAGTGGGTGGCAGGAGCTGAATTTATTTGTCCCTTTTTCGAAAATGTGGGTTTTGGCTCTCACACTATTTTGAGGCCTGGCCTGGCGGCAGCACTGGGGCTACACACCCCTGGGGAGGGCGGGAGGAGTGTGCAGGCTCTTAGTGGTTCTGCTCTCTCCCTTTCCTCAGGTGATCACGAAGGTGCTAGGTTGCTAGTGCTGCCAAGAAAGGGCTGCTCCTCCCACAGATCTGGAAACTAATGCGAAGACCATGACTCACGGGCTACAACTTTTCAGCTGCTTGATACAAGCACTGATAGTCTCGGCTCCCATGTTTTTGTTACCCACAGGCTGGCTGAGGGGAAAGGGTTGTCTGGTCTTCGCATTCAGGGCTCCCAGACATTCATTAAGAAGGTGAAGATATCAAGGTGAGGTAGCATATTGTTCCTGTCCTCTTGCTGAAGTCCATGGAGAGGATGATGTGAGATCAAAAGGGGGGGTGACTTCAGATCCTCTAGAGGTATGGCATTTGAAGTATTTTCAAACCTTTTTTTCACAAGCTATATGAATATCTCTACTGTCCTGCCTTGCTTTTGCCCACTGAAATGTGCACAGTTGTCTGACAGTACTCCACTAATGTTCACTCTTTCGCTGTGGCTGCTGTGAAGGGCCTGGCTGTCTGCTGTGGACTGTGTGCTCTGTGCAGGCAGGTCCGCTTCTTGCTTGTCTGTGGCTGCGCAGTCCTGAGCTTGGGACCTGGCAGAAAGTCTATGATTAAATAGTAATTATTCGGTGTAGGAATCCAGGGATTGCTGAATGGATGAGTGAATAGATGAATGGCCACTGCGATGAAATTGGGGGTGGGTGTGTGGGGATAATTCAGCAAGGTGGATCTTTGTGGAAATGGGAATGTATTCTGATTAGCAAATAAACATTTGGTGGGATGTTTTTAATTTTAAAGAATGGTTGTGAAGTTTAAAAAAGTTAGCTTGCGTCAAATTTAAGATCATGGTATTAAACCTATAAATTGTTAATTTGTCTACAAATTTTTACTTTCTAAGGTAGTTTTTGGAAAAATACTAAAAGAAGAAATGCCAAGGCCAGGAAGATAGTTCAGCAGCATAAGTGCCTGCCTAAGTGTCCGATCCCTAGTACCAAAAGGAAAGGAAAGGAAAGAAGAAGAGAGGAGAGGAAAGGAGAGGAGAGGAGAGGAGAGGAGAGGAGAGGAGAGGAGAGGAGAGGAGAGGAAAAAATGCCATAAAAATACAAAATATACATCTGTGATGATATCATATAAATCTGGCATTGAATAAAGTTTTGCAAAATTTCTACAACTTACTTGGACTGAAACTTTAATGTTCCATTGAGAAAACTGATAGAAATTCATCCAGCCACTCAGTTAAATAATGTTTAATGAATGTTTTGCTCTGCTGTATATCATGGCCTGAGAAGGGACTTTATACAGTTCTTAGTCTTCAGAAACTTCATAGTTAAGTCAAGAGGCATATGTTTAAATAAGTAAGTATAGTACAAAGAAAACAGAGTTATGATCATGACCTATAAAAACATAAGAGCCAGAAATGTTCAACTAGGTTCTGAAAATATCTGGAAAAGGAAAACAGGTGACAAACAAACTTGAAGAATGTGTATTAGTGTACAATGACAAGGAGAAAAAGGATATACAAGTGTAACATTGGAATGTTCAGTGAGAGCAGAGTGCATTCTGGGAAATATGAATACTTCACTTGGATAACCATAGATGTGATCTGATGAGACTAGATAGGCAAGCCAGAAAAAAGCACTCTGGATTTGTACCCCAAACTATGGGTTCAGAATTTATTCTTTTGCATGGATGATGGGCAACTGAAGAATGTAATGATCGTTTATAGTTAGTTATTCACAGTTATTGTAATGTAGTGCCTGATGAAGACACAGTGCCTACATTGCAGTACACTTTGGAATACGTAATTTTAGTGAAGCATGTGGGGGTATATGTGTTCACTTATTATATAATCCTAACAATATATAATTTTAATAATTTTGGTAAAAACATTCTTAAAAAATTAATAATGGCATTTAAGTTTACAGAATAACATTGTGTTAATTTTCAAACCAGAAAAACATCTTGGAAAAAATATCATGATGGTTTTAGGAAATATAGGCAACCATCTAATACCCAGTTGAACTCACTATCAAGGACGAGAATGGAATATAAATTCCTCATTCTTATATGCTGACTTTTGCATGAGACTGAGCTCAAAAGGTACAAAACTTGTAAACTACAAAGGTGTCATTTTATTTTCTTTTCTGTGTCATGCAGACTGTAATTGATGTCACAAGGCTCTTCAGCATGACCCTGAGCATTGCCTTGTTGTAATTTTCATTCCTTACCTCAGGTACTAGCAAAGACTGTAGTATTTTTGTAATCTATCTATAAAATCTTGTGCTTCATTTAGTATTTTTTTTTTTTTGAGCAGAACCAGGGATTGAACTCAGGCCCTTGTTGCTTATTCCACTGAGCCATCTTCCCAGCCCTTAAAAATCTTATTTATTGTTAGCCAAATGAATTATTAAGAGGACATCATAGTTTCGGAATCAGTTTACCCCAGTTTGCCAATATATTCAAGGAAATTTGTAGAACGTTAATATATAAAACATCATACATTTTTTATTTCATGTTTATTTGACTCATACTTTGCAAAAATCTATATACAAAGACTGCAGGGTTATACGAGTGGATGGGTGGAGTATGTGCCCACAAATTCCAGTAATATTGATAAGAATGTGGTGAATACTATGATTCAATGCATTGAGAAATGTAATGATTTTGTAATACTGTCAGTTAATTCTCATTTGCAAAATGGCTATGTTTTCAAAAGCCATCTTATATAGGTGAGAAACTGGAGGTTCAGAGAGGTGAGTAAGTGACTTGCTCCAGTCATAACTAGGAAATTAAGAATCAAGACTCCAACCTGTGTTATCTACTGTAGAGTCCATTCTCTTAGGCATTGCACTACACTGCATGCCACAGAAGGAAATCAGGATCTTCAGGGGCCTGTAGGAGAAAGATATATCAGAAAGATTTATGAGAACTTCTCCAGGAATTCAGAAGAGGAGCAGTTCTTGCCAGGGCTGATCAAGGAGCAGTCATGAAAGAGGAGATGCTGAGCTGAAGAGGAGTCTAAAGAGTTTATGCAATATTGCCAGGTGAAGATTGAATTAGCATTAAAACCTAGAGATTGGTGTTGAGATGGAAGACCACAAGTGATGTTTAGAGGACAATGAAAGCCAGAAGTGAAGTGAAGAATCACTAGACGAGAAAAGGCAGAAATAAGTATAGTGGTATATGCCTGTAATCAGCATTCTGGAAGGCTGAGAAGGAGATGACATGCTTGAGCCCATCTTAGGGCAATTAGTAATTTGGTGAGACATGTGTTAAATTCCTGATACCATAAGAGGAGGAAAGGGTGGGGGAGAGAAAGAGAATAAGAGGAGAGAAACAGAGGAAAAAGACAGACAGAGACAGGGAGACAGGGCGTGAGACTGACCTACTGAAACTAAACAGAAGAGTAATTGTAGCTGATTCTATACAACCTGAAAATGTTGGTAAAAGAGTTTTAATACTCTGGATGTGAATATTTATGGTTATATTTTCTTTTTTTTCAAAGCCAGAGAGTGAAATAAGAAACTATGAATTAAGTAGCTGATTGTATTATAATTAAATGGAAAACTGAAATATGAATGAGACAAATAAATCTGCATTCTAAGATTTGAACCAAGAACAGTAAAAAATAAATGCAAAAAAGAAACACTGAGGCATCTTAACCCTGAAATACAAACCAATACAGCTCAGAAATGTGTGACAGTAGTCAGAAAAAATAGTTAAATAAGCAATGTTACCCGCCAAACATAAAACTTTTTGAACCATCTGAAAATCTGGGGGAATCTGTTTTTTAGTTGTTTCCTGCTCTCAGAAGCTTTAAGTTATACAGATCTTTTAACTTTTCCTCTGTAATTTGGCGACAGGTTTTGTTAAGACTGATGGATGGGATGGAATACTTAGTATAATATTTTAAGATGCCTGTGGCTCTCGTGGGGTACAGAATAATGATATTTGTGCTCCACTGAGATGGGGATTAATAATGATATGACCTCACCTAGGGGACAAAGGGACTAGCAATGGCCAAATCAGGAGGAGGCTTGCTGGAAATAGCAGACGTTCTCACCTAAGTCCCTTCTAAAGAGGCACAGAGCAATAATCTGAACCTAACTCAGGGTTCCACTCTGCAGTTGAGCTACCTCCACATCATGCTTTATAGCACAGAGCATGTCCAGACATGGGCATGGAGGAAGGTTGTGGAGAAAAATTAACAGAGAATCCACAAAGTGTACATTGGAGAAAAGTCTCTGAAGTACAGCAAAGGCTGGTTCTCATGAACTATGTGTTAATTGGACTTGAAAATGTAAAGTATCTAACCAAGTGTATGTTTTCTGGGAGGCTGGATGTATACAGAGTGTGAGGGAATGCTATCAGACCTGGTGGCAGAGCCACGCTGGCCATTTTCCACTAAGCAGGTTATATTAATAGTTGCATGAGAGGAAATGTCAAGGATTCATTTGAAATTTTTAGGCTTTTCATAGTAATCCTCTGAATAAAGCTTATTCTTTGTGAAGTGTTTCACTGTGCGAGTGGTGTGTTGCATTTAATGACAGCCTCCTTCCAGTGTCCCAAGGCATCAATCTCTTGGTGTCTGACTTCACTCAAGGGGACTCTTCAAGCTGGAACCAAGGAAGAATGTTTAAGTAGTACATAAAGGGTGAGTAGGTTAAAGAAAGAGCAGACCTAGTTTAAGTGTTCTTAAGCTGTATCTATGTTTTAAAAGGATTTTAGGTCATCCGAGTGTGGACTATAAGCTGACCATGGAAGAAAGGCCATTTGTAACTTTAAACTCTGCTGTGATCACCTAGACTCTGTCCTTAAGAGGACGTTATGAGTTACAGTGAGTTTATTTCTGTGCTTCCACATGGAGATCAATAAGGCCAAGGTTTGGCGTGTAGCTATTTGTGCCATTTTTAAAAACATTATTTTTGGCTCTTTAAAACTTTGTGTTTTGAAGTAATTGCAAACTTCCAGACAATGTGCAAATAGTGGAGAAACCCTTTTTTTCCCGAATCAGTAGTGATTTACACTTTGCCATATTTGTTTTGTTTCCCAAGTTAGTACATATTTCTGCCATTAAGAGCATGTGGCATATGTCCTGTCCCCATACTCTTCCATACTTTAGTGTTTGATTCTAAAAAGCAAGACTGTTCTGCATAAATATGCTAGATTTACTAAATTCTTTACAATCCACTATAATCTGTGATTCACACTGAATTTTATACAATGATCCATCAGATTATTTTCAGTATGGATATCAAATCTAGCTTAGGATCTTGTATTGCATTTCATTTACTTTATTGAAATTCTGATGAATAGGGGAAGCTACAGGAATAGTCATTTAATATTTGGAAAGGAGGTCCAGTAAATAGATCAACAGATTAAAGGATCTACTTAGGTAGGCACAGGGACTGGGGTTCGATCCCCAGTTTGCTGTGCTGACCCTACCCCTAGGGCATGCTGAGATAGCAATTGAACCTGGACGTGGTGGTGCATGCCTATAAGCCAGCATTAGGAGGCTGAAAACAGGAGGATCACTACGAATCTGATTTCCATAGTGAGACCTTGCACTAAATACACACACACACACACACACACACACACATCTGGAAAGGAACCATGGGAAATTCATACTTATTAAATGCTCTTTTCAGTTTCAGGGATTTACCTCTGTGAAGCAGTGCATTTATCACAGTTCTCTAGAGAAACAAAACCAATCATATATATGTATGTATGAAGTATATTTTTGTCTGTGAAAATGTGTTTAATAGATGTGTGTATGTGTCATAATGAATTTTCAACCAGTGACAGACAACATGAATGACATGATGATGGCCCCATAAGATTATGATGTCTACTGATGCTGTGGCTGTCTTAGTTTATGTAACTGCTCTCTAGGACAGAGATGGTGAACCCCAAGAGACTTGGGGTTTAAAATAAGCATGCACTTATTTTAAGGAACTGTCTTATACAGCTATAGAGGCTGTCAGTTCAAAGCAGTTACAACAGGTTGATAGGTTAGAAACTTCTCTAGGAGTCAACATTGTAATATCAAATTTGAAATCTGTACAGCAAGTCATCAAACTGAAAACTGTGATGTGTACACTGTATTCTAGAGTCAGAACTTCTCCAGGACAGCTCAGTTTTCACTTTTGGATGACACTGACCCACATAATTAGCAGTGGTCTTAAACTCAACTCATTGAGATGTTAACTACATGTACCAATGTTTCGTCAGATAAATGGCCTTGCCGAATTGATCCACGAACAAATCTAGGTAGAGATTATCACCCACGTTTTTTCCAATGAGTCAAAGGTGTGATCAGGAGCACTGTTTCTTCTAAGCGCACCCATTCTTTGTCAGAGGCAGAATACAAATCCAGTGTGTTTAGCTCCCAAAACACAAACTTCCTCCAAGGAACTTCCTACTGCTCCATTTGGCACAGGAGGATTAGGAAGCAGTGTTTCCAGTCACTGACAATGCTCAAACACTGAATGTTTAGCTAAAAAGAAAGTTCTAGAAATGGATTTAGGATTTGAATAAAATCTTGTTACAGATGGCTTTTAAGAATCCATTTCCCTCTATAAGTCTAAATTAAGTTTTATAAATAATGTATTTTAGGGTTGTTGTTTTGCCATCATTAAAATACATTTTTATCCACAGACATGTTAGTACTCACTTAACAACCCTAATCAGCATGCAGACCTAAATTATGCACATTTTTCTGGAACCTAAATTATTTAAACTTTTAAAAACAGAATTTAAAACTACTGCCACCATTTGGCAGTTTTTTTTTTTTTAATTAAGAGGCCATATAGAAAAATATGTGAATTTATAGCGAAAGAGGGTGGTGTTCAAAATCAATTGTAAATATTTTTGTGTAAATATAGACTATATAATCAAAAGAATCATTTTATTCTTATATTTTATTCCAAATTATTTCATGGTACAATGTTTGTCTCCTTTACTTCAAGGTAGAACTGTTATTAGAGCCTGTTCATAATTTTGAGAATGACCAACATCAAAGAAGTTTCAACTACTGTAGGTATGTTTACATAATAAATAGTAGTTATGCCTATCCATTAAACATAATTAAGGGTCCACTACATGCTAAGTGATTTATAAGCATTATCTGGGTTCTTCCTCAGCAACTCAAACAGATAAGTACTATTACCACATCTATTTTAAGAAAAAAGAAAAAGAAGGGGCCCAGAAAATGGCTCAATGTAATGAGAGCTTCCCTGGCAAACACAAGGGCCTGAGTTCAATTCCTGGTTCTGGAGGGAAAAAAAGGAACAAGAAAAATGTCAGGTACAAAAGATTACATAATAATAAAAGGCAGATTCTACCTATATGCAAATAGGTATGTTATTTTATGTTTTAACATAAATTGATTTATTATATGAATATATATATATATATCTTTTGAATATATAAATCTTTTGAAATCTCAGTGTTCATGTTTCAGTATGCATGAAGAAAGCACTTAAATAACTTAACTTTACTCATCAGCAGGATGGTTGCAAAATTAGAAAATTAATTTATGACCTCCTAACACCAAATCCAAAGTTTTCCCATTAAACACTACTGACTACAAATAAAACCCACTTTATGACAGCATAATGTATGATATTCTACACTGCTTATCAAATATTAATTTTCTACATTGTAGTCTATGATTACCAACACTGATCAGTTGCACTGCTCTTTGCTTGAGTAATTTGTCATCTAATTTGAGAGCAGTTTTTTTCCTCAGGGAATTATAGAAATTTAAGTCTCAATCTCTAGGAAAATATGTCATTTATTAATGAATAAAAGACAACACTGTAGACTGATTTGAACATTTGAAATCTAAGTTGTTGGCCGGGGAGATGGCTCAGTAGAATAAGTACTTCCCTGGCAAGCACAAAGGTCTGAGTTCAATCCCTGGTTCCACAAAAAAAAAATAAAATAAAAAACAGAAAGAAAAAGAAAATCAAAATTGTTATATTAAAAACATAGGAGGAACTTACATTCTTTTAAAATTTCACTATAGTAAGATTTTTATGACTAGAAATCTGTGTAGGAAGAAAGTACTGTTGGATTCTAATACTAGAATTAAAAATATTTTTGGGACTGCTACTATCTTTCTTAAGAATGTAGATGGTACAATTCCAGCTAGGATTTAAGTATTGGTGGGAAAAAGAAAGACATAATTTATCTTCGCCTAAATGTTTTTCAGAAGACCTGTAACTCATATATTTTTCAGTTCTACATTTTCAGATTTTTAAATAGTTTAGGAGCTTCCCCATATTATGCTACCATTGTAAGAAAATATAGCTATGATTAATTTTTATATTATATTAGGTTATAATTGTGTGAAATTGCTATTTCTTTTTTATAGGATAATTTATCCTAACATAGTCCTAGAACTGAAAAATAGCACAGCTATCTCCCCAAGGGATGGGGATATAGCTCAGTAAATTTAGCGCTTGCCTGGCAAGGGCAAAGTCCTGAGTTCAATTCCCACGACTGAAAAAAATAGTGTCCAGCTAAGTGAAGTGGTATGTGCTGTGAGGCTGACACTCTGGGAGACTGAGGCAGGGCAGTTGCAAATTCAAGCCCAGCCTAGGTGACATAGGAACTTAGTGAAATCATTACCTCTTTGAAAAATAAAAAGAGGCCAGCAAGATGGCTCAATAGAATAAGCACTTCCCTGACAAGTGCAAGGACCTGAGTTCAATCCCCAGTTCCTCCAAAGAGAAAGAAAGAAAGAAAGAAAAAAGAAAGAAAGAAGAAAAATAATTCCATTTTCTATTTAAGCAGCCTTAACAGTGTATATATTCTAATAGTTATATACAGTATTTTGATTTCATTCTATAACAGCTAATATTTCATCCTGATTAAATCCAAATTTAGGAGCCTCTGTGTACCACCAAAGAGAATCAGACTGGGAGACAAGCTGAGTTGCTTACAGAACAACTTCTGAACAAAGCTTTTTATCAGGATATGCTCTGCATTTCATATATATATATATATATATATATATATATATATATATATATATATATAATTCTAAATACTTCAAAGTTATGAAGTGAATGTAAAACCCATACACACTTACTCAGGATGCACATAAAGTTTACATGGGACCAATCCCCCTTTGAATTTTTTTCCTTAAAACTTAAATTTCTTAATTTATGAACTATTCACTACACTGTTTAAGAAGTCAAACCAAGTCATGTGTAGGCCTCCATGCATCAGAAGAAAAAGCAGTTCCTCTGGGGTACAACTCACACACATTGTGTAAACTTTGGTGTGGTTGGTGAGTCAGTGAACATCCAGATGTGGATGGGAAATACCAGCCCCCAGTGTCTATAGTGGATGGCCCCTGTTGTAGTTCACAGCTTTCATTTGGGTTGTAGAATTCAGATTTACTTCACAACTTTTCTGGAAAGTCCTCTGGTGAGATTTCTGTTAAACTGAACAGACTGGGGAAAAAGATTCCACAAGGTATTTTAACAAAGCATACATAGGAAACCTAAATTTGAGCAGAATATTAAAAGAAGAGCAGCATAATTTCTAATAATTTTCAGGTAAGCATTTCCTTATGTTTTTGTGTGTCTGTGTTTGTCTATAGTAACTTTTAGGCCAACAAAGATTTTGTAATCGCTTTTAGCATCTTCATTCTGACAAAAACATATAATTTGATTTCATGTGCCTCGGATTTATTTTATTGAATACACATACTTTCTTCTTCAATTTCCCAGACCTCACTTTGGGAAAAACAAGGGAAGTGTCAAATGAGTAGTTCTCTCATAAGGCAGAAGGAATATTTTACCCCTTTTTTCATTGCTTTTAGTAAGACATAGATTAAGGGATCATCTCAGTGATTCCAGTGAATGTAGAAGCCTTATTAATGTTAGGATTCATATGGGTGATACATGTTTGCCTTGCATATTGTGTTTTAAAATGAGTTACTTTAGAAATTTGCTCCATCATCTAAGACAGAATTGAAAGCATCATGTTCATTTAAAAGTAACACGGGTGCAACCTCATTGTATGGATGTGTTTATCACCAAGGAGGTTGCGTTGTCTGCTCAGGTTGGCTTCTAGTCAATGGAAGCCAACAGAATAGGTTTTCATGCTGTAGGTTTTAATGCCTTACTTTGGTTGCTCACCTTCTTGAATGCTTCTCAGGCATTTATTAACAATACCATCATGCCAGGCATGGTGGTGCAAGCCTGTAATCCCAGCACTCGGGAGGCTGAGGCAGGAGGATTGTTGTGAGTTTGAGACCAGCCTGAGCTACAAAGTGAGCTTAAGGCCAGCTTGAACTACATAGTGAGACCCTGTCTCAAAAAAAAAAAATACCATCATTACTTTTCTGACATCAGGCACTCAAAATAATTAGATACATAGATTCTAATATACACAGAAGAGAAATTCACTAAATGGTGTATTGTTACATATGATAGCTGAACAACAAATGAAATCCAACAGAAAAGATAAGCATGTATTGAGTAAACCTAAGACATACTGTAGTTCATTGATGTTCCTCCTGCTTCAGGGAGAAATAACCCTGGAATGAAATTGAAAGGTAACAGTTAAGCACATAAATCAGAGAGAGTTGCTGAAACCTACAGGGAGGTCAAGCTAGGGAAAAGTAAAACAGCCAGTGCAACATCTTGGAGACCCGTCATAGCCAAAATGGAATCTATCATTAAAATCAAAAGTTTTTGGTTGCTTTGGTTTGTTTGCTAAACTCTTGACTTCTAGTTGTTATAATTTTAGTGAGTCTCTTGGAAGCCAGTTTGACTAAAGACATTTTTAAAATCCAAAATGACTTTTCTCCTGACCACTCATCTGACAGGGATTTTGTTGTTGTCATTGCTGTTTGATGAATACTTTTTATGAGACCAGTAGACATATTGATGTGTAAATGCAATATTGATGAAGACAAATGGTAGAGTTAAAAGACTTTATAAATATTTTATTTTATAGTCCACATATGTTGAGCCTATTAAGTCTGAGAAGGTTCACAATAATTTGACAATTAAGATCCAAATGAATTCTACTTCCAAATTAGTAATCCAAGAAACCACTCTAAGGTAACAGAGACAATTTCAAACTATTGATTACACATGTGTTTCAGAACAAAGACGAAAGATGATCTAAAAGTATAATTCAGGAATTGAATACATAAATGATAATATTTTAGTAGGATAAAATAACATAATTAGCAATTATGCTTGTGAGTAATTTTAATCACCAAGGATATTCCTCACATTAGATTAAGTTAAAAAACTGAATAAAAACAGTATCTATTTTATGTTTTAATTTTATTGTATAATCCTACAATCCTTATAGTAAATATATGAAAACTTAAAAAATTGGGAAAAGACTGAATATGGATTTTTTTTACTTATTATATAATTTAGATGTTCTATAATAAGAATACAAACTTGTTTCAATTAGCCTAACACACTTAGGAATTTTTTCTTTTTGCTTTTATTTTTCTAAATTATTCCATTCTCTCAAGCAAGTTAAATTTACTTTTTGGTGTTTACTCCCTTTACTTAAAGTATCCTTTCCTATTGTCAAGGCCAGCCTCTTTACACCTTTGTGCATATTTATCTGAACATCATTTTCTTAGGAAATTTTCCAGAACTACTGGGTTAAGTGTTTCTTACACTCTCCTTCTCATTACATTATGTTGTGTGTTTCATTCTTTATGTCATGTTGTCAAATTACAGTATTAATCTATATCTAATCTCAACATTTATTTAGGTTCTATTGCATTAGAAAGCAAACCAATGAGGGCAGTAGAAAATATGCCTCTTTCATTTCCTTCTCAGTCTTCAAATGGTGGAATCTTCTCTAGCATAAAGGAGTCATATTTGTTAAATGAAAAGAAGTATTTAAAAAATTAAAGCAACCCCCAGCAGTGAACATGTAAGAACTGTTAGGCATATTGACAAGAAAAGAAAAGAACCAACAGTGAAATGCCTACCATGTTTTGGCATTGCTAGGGTGAGATGCATTTCACATTAGAAGCATAACGTGAGCACAGAGAAATTAAAAATAGAAAAAAGCAAATATAAATTTCAGAAAGTAATACTATGAAATTGCTGCAGCCATTCACCATGCCTTTCTGAGTCAATGGGTAGTGCATGATTGTTTTGCATATTGACCCTTTCAAAAGTCAAATATAACTATAACTTCCCTTCAGAAAGATAGTTCTGGATAACAGCTGGGCACATCCAAGTGGTTTCAACAGAAGTTCCTATAGATTCATAGATCCATTTAAGTAGGAAGAGTTCCACTACAAAAGCTAACAACTTTTTCTGTGTTATGTAATACACTGAATGATACCATACAGGACCTGTTACATCAAAAATCTTTCCCCTGAAGTTACAGAAAATGTTTTCTGTAGTTCTTCACTGAAGAAGCAAACTACATATGAGATAACAATAAACTGTGATTACTCAGAGACAAGAAAGAGTTAAGGAACTTGCCATGTTGAAGGACAAGCATAGAGTCTGATGTGAAGCTAAGTCAAAGGTAAAGCTTCCACTGCATAGAGTCAGTAAAAGTTTCCTGTTAAACATGATACCTGAGCTAGATGCTGATGAACAATTAGAATAATACAATCATGGCCAGTACTTTCAAGTGCATTATGAGTTGGGAAGAATCAGTAACTTATAAGAGGATATTCAGCTGAGAAGTCCCATACCAGGGCTCCAACCTTAGAAAGTCTATATTTGTCATTGTATAGTATATGGTACATGGGATTACTCACCAAGAGGGTAAAATGCAAATCACCACAGAAGTTTGAACTTTTCCAATGGACTATACTACAGAACTTGTATTACTATTATTATCTGTCTAGAAGTACTGAATACAGTTGGTCCTTGAGATCTGCAAGAAGTCCATCTACAGATTGAACCAAGCTAGTATTATAAGTACTGGGTGCAAAAACAGTGCCTGAAATGAACATGTAAATATTTAATCATTATTTTCTAAATAATACAGTATAACATGTATTTCAAACAGCACTGCATTATTTTAATTAGTGCTATAGTTTACATATGAAATGTTCCTGAAAGGCCAATGCACTATCCCAAGAGGTAATGCCACCTTTAAAGACAGAGTCTAATGACAGGTCTTTATGTCCTTGGGTGTGACCTTGAATGGGAAAACAGCCTCCTTCCTTCTCTGTTATTTCTTGACTATGAGCAACGCATGCTGCTCTACCCTGCATTGCCACCAGGCTGTGTTAGCTTCCCCTAAGTCCAAAGCAACAGAGCCATCCGTTCTTGTACTAGAACTTCCAAAATCCAAAGAAATCTTTTCGCCTTTTAAATTCAGCGCCTCCAATATTTTTGGGTGGAAAGCTAACACTGGTATTATAACTTATTTATAGATGATTTTAAAATATACATTAAAAACCTGTACACTGGTTATAGGTAAATAATTTACCTGCTTGTAGAAGGTTTTACGAAGGACTTGAGTAACTGTAGATGTTGTTATGTGTGGAGTGAGTGACAATTTATGTATATATTTGTTTTCTTTTGTTTGTGGTATTGGGGATTGAGCCAGGAACTTTGTGGATGCTAGCTAAATGATCTGTAACTGAGATATAACCCCAATCTGGATGATTATAATTTTAAGTACTAAAATCTATGCAAAAAAAATTTAATTCATTTCTTGAGTTGCACATAATCTGTTTTCACAACTGATTTAAATAAAATTAAGAAGCAAGTAACAGAGTAATGCTAGCAAATTTCCAACTCTAGTAAAATTACAACCTACATGGAGTCATGGATTAGATTTAGCATTCCTATTGGTTGCTTATAATTGAGTGATAGCCTTTAGGAAACTTTATCTCCTAGCCAAAAGTAAAATTATTCTTTTAGTAAAAGGACAGATTCCATGCCACCTTTACAAATGAGTTTAAAGATGTTCATGATAGAAGAGAAATTGTCATGGGATTTAATGTACCTCTAAAAGCTAGCAATTCCTATGTACTAAAAGATTTTTCACTATCAAGTGTCATGATGATATATTCTTTCATATGATGTGAAAAATGTGTGTGTGTGTATATGTGTGTGTGTATTTCAGGGCAGATAAATCAAGCATATTAATAGTCTCTTTTTCTGAAAAAATAAACTGCTTTAAATAATACTTGGAAAAGAGGTTTGGAGCAACCACAGTGCATATTTTAATGCTACTAATTGCCATAGACCTTGCAGTTAACTATTAATACTCTTTTATTGCATTCTGACAAATATTAATAATAAACATAGCACTATTACTATTAAGCAATGGCTAAATTTACTTAGCAACTAGTGTGTAGTACTAAGTTTACTACACACTTAAATACAGCATTATTTAAACCGTACAATTATGTCATGAGGTTAGCTACTGTGTCCCATTTTAACAAATGAAACTAGGACCTGAAACTTGGAGAGGACATTTGGTCCCCTCCAAGGCCACGTGGCTAATGTGATGGAAACAGCTGCCTGCCCTCAGATTTTAACTTCTACTGTCTTAATCAATGTTGTTCTTTGACTTCTGAAAATACTTTTTGTTTTAACTTGGATTTGTATAACTTGGGAAGCAAATGGCTAAATCCTAGTAACAAAAGGTAGAACAGGAAGAATCAGTTAGCTTCCTGCAGAGAACACCTGCACATATATTTACCTCTTGATTGAGTGAAAAAAATAAGGGAGCATCTTTGCTAAAGTGACAGCTTTTTTCATAAATTCTAAAATGATTGTTATGTGCCAGACTTTGTTTTTAATTTTAACAAGGTCAGTGGTCATGTGTCGTGTTTGTTTCTGTGTCATCTCATTGTGTTTAGTCCTCTGTCCTGCAGAGTTAAGTGGCCAATAAATGTCTCTTGATAGATTCTCCCATCAGGCACCTGTCGGTCTCCTGCAGTGTGCTTTGATGTTGTGATGAAACTGTACTCTCATAAAATAAATGCACATCTGTTTTAATGTCTATACTGCTTTGATAAGTATCTCTACCTTATTTTCCCAACCTGTTTACTGAAGAGAACAATAGCTGTGTATGTTGGGCAAGTTGAAGCATGAGGAAATTTTAAGTTTGAAAATTTCAGTGAAAATACTTGCTTTTCAGAACTTAAAAAGTTTCCAGGACATTCATTATATTCTTTGCATGTTAACTTCATTTATTTATTTTGGACATGGAGGAATTGAGGCTGTAAATTAAAATTATGTGTATGTTAATCTCCAGTGTATGATATGCTTTAGCTTTACTCATGATAGTCTTCATAGAGCATAAATACTAGAGGCTCATTTCCCTCTTCCTTGCTATTATGACTAATTGTATGGTTTAAACTCTTTGTCCTTAATTTTCTCATTGATATAGAGTAGAATTTGAGGGAGATAATTTTTTCACGGTTTTCATAGTATAATATTTTCTGATATTATTATATATTGTATGTATACTATGAATTACCATATATATTAAATGTACTATGTACATATTATTGCTTATTTGAAAGGATTATGCAGTGAGATGCAAATTATGATTCAGAGAAATTTGACAGTGTACAAATAAAGTCTATTGGATTTTCTCAAAAGTGGATTCCATTTTTAAATAATTTGTATACTTAAATTCATTTATATTTGGAGTGAGGCTTAGGGTTTGATTTGGCTAACTCCAGAATAAGATACTAGCAATAGAGATTATTTTAAAATCTGTGTCCTATAGTTTTTAACCTCTATTGCATTTATATAATAATATTTACATAAGCTGTTATGAGCGTATTTAGGACAGAAAATCTATTTTATAATGTATCTTTATAAATGTTTGTGCTTGTTCTCAAAATTGTCAATTTGTTGAATGTTTTAAATTATTTGAACTCAGAGAAATCCAGAATTTTAGAGTGAGGAAAAATATGGGGCTCATCTGTTAAATTCCACATTTTATAGAAAATAAAGAAACAGAGACTCAAGGAGATTTGGTAGATTGGCCATGGTCATACAGATTTTGGGGGACAGAATGTGGAAAAATCAAACCTTTTACTTCTTGGTTCTTTAGTCCTTCTTCAGCTTGCCCAAAGAGGCTGACTCCTGACACATAGTCTTGCCTGTAACATCTACACATACTTTGAAGATCCGTTTGTCATGGGCATGTTGTCTTCTTCAAGGACTGCTCCTTTCATCATTGTGTAGTGTCCCTCGCTTTCTCTTAAGAGTCTTCTCTTTATTCTAAACTTTGCCTCGAAACATGATCACTTTTGTTTTCCTTTGAAATCTTGGGAATATATAATTGAAAGTAAACTTCCTCTCAAGACAGAAGACCTCTA
The DNA here is from genome assembly GCA_004027165.1 of Ctenomys sociabilis. NCBI lineage: Eukaryota > Metazoa > Chordata > Mammalia > Rodentia > Ctenomyidae > Ctenomys > Ctenomys sociabilis. The sequence goes on along the minus strand of PVKA01022642.1, from coordinate 3,514 downwards.
CATACAAGGAGAAGAGAAAGAAAAGAATTGTGGTGTTGGACAAACTTTAAACCATAATGTGATGCCCATTACAAACCACCTGTTCATGACTTGGGAAAGACAGAAATTCTACACGTTTATATAGCCAGACAGACACAATCCTTTAGATAGGTATTTTCAAGGTGAATGATGACATATCCTCAAATAAAGGGTCTTGACATTAGCCATACAGTTCACCTCAAATCACTTAAAAGTTGGGACTGCCTAGTTGCCTTCACAAAAAGCAAGCTTAAGCATATCATATTTTTAAAGGAAGCAATTTTGCAACTACTTGAAAAACTTAGATTCCTGTCCTTCCAAATACACTGAGATATAGGAGTGGTATCTTCTTTGGTTACTATATTTCAAGTAGATGGTACAAAGATTAAAATATGCACATATATCTGGAAAAAAAAAAAACAGAAAGAATCCACAGTTCCAAAATTTCTTAGATGCCCTAATAAAGGGTGAGGGTTGGGAAAAGTATGCATTCGATAAAATTCTTCTTTCACTCTTTTAAATTTGAATTTCCCCTTACAGAAAAAAAGGAGGATAACATATTGCTGCCAGATAGAAGCTATGCCCATATTTTCTAGTTGAGCTCCTAAGTTACATTTGATGGGGAAGGGTTTCTTATTCCTGGTGAGATGAATGGAAATTTTGTGTTCTGTTCTACATCTTGTGAAGACCAATACCACAGTGAGAGGTGGCCACATTATCCCTGGATGATGGCAAAAGACATGACACCAATAGTCCTATTTCAAGATCCATAGAATGGGGAGTGGTAGACGTATCATTTCTGCCTGGTGAGAAGTGTTAGTATAGGCAGCCCATGTGAAATTGCTTTATTGGCTGAGGAGAATGAAAGAACTCTGTCTCTTTAGGAAACTTTGGTGGGTGTATTGAGGCAGCTTGATAATGTGGAGATCTATCCTGCCCATCCAGGCCTCACCTCAATGAATACTGTTGGAATCCCAGAGTTTTCTCGAGTGTGTGGCTGTAGTATAATAGTTTCATCCAATAGTGCAAAGCTTACAACACTGATGCGTTCCTCATTCTTCCTTCAAGGAAAACAGGCATTTGCTGTGGAGTTTTCCATATCCATATCTTTTGGTATTCCTAGGTCTCTGGCTTTCTCAGGTGCAAGTTTAAGATATAATCAGACAAGAGGAAGTACAGGGAACTCACCCTGTAGCAGAAGACAGCCATCCTGCTCTCCACCTTTCAGATTCTTCTAGTGTTTATGTTGTATACGAACCATGGGGTTTCAAATTGTACTTAATGTTTAATAGGGATATTTGAGATATTTATTCCATCTACCTAGAAGCATGTCAATCACTTCTAAGGAAAAACAAGGACTGATTTATTTGATCTTACAGAATAATTAGTTTTTTGGTGGTAGTATGAAGCAAAGTATTTTCTTGCCCTTGTAGTCAGGTTTTGCACGTCTTAGAATAGGTAAAAGTGAGAAATGCTAGTCATGGCACCCAAAATTTTCTCCCACCAGAATATTTGTAATGCTGATAGAAACATTCTGATAATTTTTCAGAGGAAAAGTGGACTCCTTTTTATTAAATTTGCCTACTTCTATCATTTCAAAAAATATAAATGGATTTCTTTTCTAAATATAACAAATATGTTAATGGCAATGAAAATGGAAGAGTTTTATTTCTGACTAAAGAAATAACTCTTTTTTCTTTAATGAGAACAGTAAGTAAACCTAATTATTCATGCATGCTTGCCATCTCATTAAGCATTGATATAAAATTTTCTCCAATAAAAGTGAAGTGTTTTTTTCTGCAAGGTTGGGCTTTAGGAGGTTTATTATTTTCATTAGGCTGAAGGATTTGATTATTCAATCAACCTACTTCAGTTCAGAAAAAAATTCCTATGGCCCATTAATTTAAGGAAACTTCTTTGTAAAGTGCAAGACTATAAAAAGAAAAAGAAAAAAATACTGTCCTCATTGTTTTCCTTATTTCTTTTTTTCCTTTTTTTTAAAAAAAAATACTGTTTCAAGTATCTAACATAAGCTCTTGAAATACATTTCTAGCAACAATTATTCTAGAGAGTTAAAAAATAAGGATTCATATGCTAATCCAAGCTCAAGATTGGTCTAAATATATCAAGTATTATTTTCAGCATGAAATTATAGTTTTATGAGAATAAATGTAGATGTCCAGCTTTGATTATTTTAGAGGTTTTGTGTAAAACTTGGGATTTTCTTATGGTTAAAATAACCATCTGAAGTAAAATGAATTTAGGAGATTACATGTGCTTTTCCCAAGATAAAATACCTGTCTTAGTTTTCCTAAAATAATTTTCCCCTACAAATCATTTAACTTAATATATGGCTATATATGGTTTTGTGTGTGCACGTGTGTATATGGGGATTTGATCTACATGACACCACAGTCTGTAATAGCTCTAGAAATTTCACTGCTTCTTCCATAGATAATTGAGATTAATAATCTAAGGAACATCTTAAGGCAGAGACCAGCTGAGACCTCCAGGCTTCTGTAAGGAAACATGAAATGGAATTTACTGGGTGCAGGCAGACAGAGGGCGCAAGGCTATCTGTGTGGAATAAAGAGAAGCAGGCTTTCTTACAAGTCTTGAAAGAGGGCAAGGTAGATCAGGTGATAAGGTCTTAGGAAACATCAGTGGACAAAGTTTCCCGGACATCTTGTGTGTAAGTGGGCTACTTCTTTAGGGCGCCCAGTGTAAATGTTTGGGTGCCTTCAGAGGTCCAAGTGTTTGGAAGAGTCCATGCTCCTTCTCATCTCTTTGTGGCATCCTGTGTTTGCCAAGGGCCCCAGTACTGAGCTGAGAACAATGCTTCTGATGGCAGAAGGTAGGATATTGTGAGTCATGTCTGCATTGAATCTTACAAATAACTACTCTGTCTAGAATTGGGTTTCCAAAAGTGGTTTGAAGCCTGATCTGTAATGTAGTCTACAACCACTATGATTTCCAACACTAACATGGTTAAATGAGAACACTACATTAGGCTATTTCTTGTTGAATCAACACCGAAAGGTTTAATAAGCCCTAAATCACTAGGTAGCTCTAATTTCCATTCTCATCCCACTGTGCTATAAGTACTGTTTCACTTTTCTTCTTAATCAGTCCAGGCCTTCATATATGTACAGATTAAGTGGCTTCCATGGGATTTTATATCACATACTTTTGAGTGGCATTTCGCTGATCCCAAATATCTCTGTAAGGGCAGTGCCATCATGCCAGGCATGTCTCAGTTTTGACAATGTGACTTAAAGCCAGTGGTCTTTATGATGTTGCAAAAAGTTCAATAGAAAGTTGAGAATATATTTAGTTACCCAAATTGACCTTAGCTCAAGTTTCTTCAAATAGTCAACTGTCACCTATTAGGTGAAATAAGACAGACAGCATTGATTTTAGAATATTATTATGTTATTCATATCAATGGCATATGTCACATATATCAATTTGCGTATGAAATACCATACTGTATTCT
>PVKA01022641.1:0-36820 GCA_004027165.1 Ctenomys sociabilis | reverse complement strand
TCCTCTTCTTCTCCTCCTCCTCGTCCTCCTTGTCCTCCTCCTCCTCCTCTTCTTCTTCTCTTCTGCTTCTTCGTCTTCTCTTCTTCTTCTTTGCTTCTTCTTCTTCTTCTTCTTCTTCTTCTTCTTCTTCTTCTTCTTCTTCTTCTTCTCCTTCTCCTTCTCCTTCTCCTTCTCCTTCTCCTTCTCCTTCTCCTTCTCCTTCTCCTTCTCCTTCTCCTTCTCCTTCTTCTTCTTCTTCATTTCCTTTTCAGTACCATGGATCAAACTCAAGACCTTGTGCTTGCCAGGCAGTCACTTATGCTGCTGAGCTGTATCCATGACACTTATATAATTTTCATAAGTTCTTTTTTCTTTATCTGTATCTTCTCTAGAGCCACTAACCAAGGTTTTCATTTTGGACACCATCTGTGCAGTTATCTGAGAAAGTTTTTCTGATTTGTTTTTTTTTTTTTTCTAGAATCTCATTTATTTGCTTTGCTGTTAATTACTTTAGAGAGGCCAAGTGGGTGCTTCCACATTGTCTCACCTCATTGTCCCTGAGTTTGCTTTTGGTGAACTGGATGTCTGAGGATACAGCTTGTTTAAGTGTTTTGTCATATTCCTTTCCTTTTAAGTTTAATTCCTGGATTGGTGCTTGTAAATTGCCTGTTGTGGGTTGTTTTATTTATAGTGTGTAGAAACCTTAGGAAATGATTACTTCCCTGAGGTATCTTCTATGTGTAGCTGGTTTTGGGGTTTCTGTTGCAAGACTGTATCTCTTCAATTTGGTGGAGATGAGTAGCTGTGGCATTTGGCCCAGTCTCTTGATCTTTGGCACTGTGCTGTAGTATTTCCTGTGACATTTAGTTAGTCTCATTCGTGGAATATCAAGAACCACTGTGTAGAACAGTGATGTCTCTTTTGGCTAAAGTGGTATGACCATCAATGACAATAGAATCAAACAGCCTAGAAAACTGCAAGCTGAATTAACCATTAATTTTCCATTTTTAAACATATGAACTAGATTTGTGATTATATAACAAAATATAAAATAAATCAGAAAATTGCATGCAGTATACAGGCCCTTAGTATGTCAATTTTGCCCTCAGGAGTTAAAATTTAAAAATAGATCAGGGAGAAAAATAGAGAAATGAAAGAAGAAAACAAGATTAAAAATAAGGCTGAAGGACAAATGGTGATCATGCTAACTTTGGGAAACTGGTACAGAGGACTGTAGGGAAAGAGAGAAGGAAGAGATAAAAATAACAGAACAGCACAACCACAGAGTCTAGAAACTACATTCACATTTATATAAAAACAAGATGAAACAATAAAAGAGAAAAAAAAAACCAAAAAGCAAAAACAACTATTACCACCACCACAACAAAAAGGTGAGAGAGACAGAGACAGAGACAGAGACAGACAGAGACAGAGACAGAGAGAAGAAAGTTCACTTCCAGGTATGTCTCTGCAGTCATTGGTAGACAACATGTGGAGACAGAGTCTTGATCTGTATTGATTTATCCCAGCAAACCAGAAATGGCTTTTTGGTGGGGAAGTGAATAAACTCGGTGAGCATGCATCCTCTGGCCAAGACCAGACTCAGCGCAGGCGTTATCAGACCTTCTGTGGGCCTGAGCCCAGCTGGGGGCTGCTAGGTGGAGTGGCTCATCTGGCTCCTGGCCAATTGCTCTCTCATGCAGGATGACTGAGCCCTCAGCACTCACTGCCAGCTAGGGCAGTCCTTTACGTCTACTGCTCCCCTCCACTGCTGTTCTTCCACGGAGGCCTCTGGGGTCACCAGCAGTCACTGTGTGTCCTCAGGTTTGAATTGCTCCTCTCGTGCAGTGAGTCCTATCTCAGGAAGAAGGTGCTGCTGGCTACCTCATTATTATTCATTGAAGTTGCCCTCTTCACTCTCTCTGTGACTTCAGTTTTCACCTCAGATCTTTCCTGGGACCAGGGGGCCCACTCTCCCCTTGTCTTCCTCCCATTGCTATGTTCCAGCACCTGGACAGCAGCTATCAGGAAGATCTCTCCACTGCTTACCACTCCACCACCTTGGTGCTCCTCCCTCCTAATTTCGGGACCCAGCCTTGACTCAGACCTGCGTTCTCTAATTAACCAGAGTAGATGTATCATTTCTAAGGTGTTCCAGGACTAATGTGGTTCACCTGGGCTCCAGGGAAAAGGTGGCCAGGACACAGTGCAGAGACCCAGCCACACTCTTCCCTGGGCTAGACGGCATCATCTGTTTTCTCTGGTCTGTAGAGGCAGCCACTGGTGCAAACCAATTCCCAGACTCCTGTTGTCCGCAGAAATCAGCTCACTCATCCACATTTCCTCCCCGTGAAGAATCTTGGCCTGTCTCCTCTCATTTCCTCAGCAGATACAATGTCTCCAAATGAGTGATTTCTCCACTGTGTCTGGCCCTTCTAGTTGTTCTTGGCAGGAAGGCTGGTCTGCCTCAAGCTACTGCTACTTCTCACCAGGAAGCAGCAAACCCTCTTCCATCTTTGCTTTTGAAGGATATGTTCATTGCAGAAATTTTGTGCTGGCAGTTGTTTTCTTTCAGGACTTCGGATATATTATCTGCTGTCTTTAGCTTTCCGTTGTTTCTGTGAGGAAGTTGGTGTAAGTCTTACTGCTGCTTTTTGGAGCTTGTCTTTTTCTAAATATTTCACAGGTTTTTCTGTGCCTTGGTACTCTAGTTACAAAGGAGTTCGTTTTGTCACTATGTCCTTCCTGAATGGCTCCGGTGCTCTTGTTTGCTTCTTCTGTTGTTTTGCCTTTTGACCCATAACCACATTCTCAGACTTTCACCTCGGTCAGGGATTCCAGACCCCTATTTTGGTGTTCTGTTAGCCTGACTGTAGCTCCATTCTTCCAAACTTTTCTCCTCTAATCTTTTTCCCCATTCCTCACCCCATGTGGACTTTCTAACATCAAATCTGATTTCTCACACCTCTGCTTGAAATATCAAGAGACTGGGCTGAGGGGATAGCTCAGTAGAATAAGCACTTGCCTGGCAAGTACAGCGTCCTGAGTTCAATCCCCAGTACCACCCCCCACCAAAAATCAAGAGATTTCTCATTTCCTAAGGAGTGAGTAAATTTTTTGCTTCTTACGTGAGTTAGGACTTATTTTAATCCAATTTTGGAGTCTATAACAAAATACCTGAGGGTGAGCACTTCATAAAGAAAAGAGATGTATTTAATTCAGAGTTCTGCAGATCAAGAGCATGGTGCCAGCATCTGCTCAGCTCTGATGACAGATTCATGGTCAATGACATGATGGTGGGTACAAATGGAGATGAGAGCATATGATGAGACAGGAAGACAGAGATGGAGCCAAGGCCTCCAAATGTGTTTGATGACAACTTATTCTCATGAGAACTGACTCAGCTCTGCAAGAAATACATCAATCTTTTCTGTGGTTTGTGCTCTGTTACAGTTCAGTTCTAGAATATGCCTCCCAAATCTCCCATATTCAGAGGTGGGGCTTTTGGAAGGTGATTGCATCATGGGGATGCTATATTTGCCAGTGGATTAATCCATTGATGAGCTCATGGATAATAGGGCCTGGTTAAGGCTGGGTCACTGGGGACGTGTCCCTGGCTGCTCTCTTCTGTTTCTGCTTCCTGGCTTCCATAGATCAAGCAGCTTTCTTCTTTCCACCATGCTTTCTGCTTTGAAATCAGCCAACTGACCAAACTCTGAGTCAAAAATCTTCTCCTTTATTTTGTATCAGGCAATGGGCCTCAGGCTGACTATTGCAGCCCCATGATTACTGTACTCTAGACCTCCCCACCTCTTAAAGATTTCTTCACCTGAACATCAGCACCCTGGGGTCAGAGCTTCTAGCCCATGAAACTTTGGGAAACACAGTGAAACCAAATCTAAAGCGTAGAGGGCTCCACATGTCTTTAGGCTTATTTCTAACTATTTTATGCCTTTAACTTTATTCTCTAGGAACTCTGATGTGTTTCTAATCCTTCTATGCCCTTGCTTGTACTCGGTGCCTCTGTTCTCCCACATGCTCATGTTTCTCCTGGATGGAAAGCTCTTCTCTCTCCCAGGAGGCTCAGCCCTATTCATTCTTTCCATCCTGGCCCAGTCATGCTTCCTCTTATGTGACTTAGAATGCCATCCTTGCTCTTCTCATCTCTGTTCCTGTCACCTTCTGTGTGGGTTCATAGTGCCCTCTTTATACTTCTGTCATCACACTGATAACCCACTCAAATGACTCTTCAAGGGTTTTTCTCTTTAGTTTGAGCACTATTTGATCAATGCTGTGTTTTTTTGTCTTCTATATCTCAGAGCTTCATACCTTGCCTGAAATATAGAAGGCACTTAGTAAATACTTAAGAGATTGATGACTCAATAAGTAAATTTGTATGAAAAGTTCTTTAGTCACCTTCATATGGCTCAGTAATATTAATCTCATTTCAGTTGTAAAAAAATATGGACTAAGTATCCTATTTCTAGTTGTGAAAGATAAAACACCGTAAAAAACTCTGCCACCAGAACCCCATCTATTTGACAAAATCCACTCTGACTTCCTTCTTCTTTCAGGTCCTCTACCAGTTAGAGTTCTTAACACATAATCTAGCTCTTGGTAGTACATGGCCTCCTATTCTCTAATCATAACACCAATCAGGGAGGTTGATGGAACAAGTGTTTTCTGTGATATTGTTCCATTGGTTAGGTTCAGTACTGAAGACTTCTCAAGGGCTTGGAAATTGGCCACTAGGAAAGACTGTTTTCACTAAATGTGATCACACTGATGGAGGCCTAGAATGGGCAGAGCTAAGGATGTTGAACTACCTTCCAGGAAAGGGCTCTGTACATTGGGACTGAATGCCAGCTGTACCAATGAGAAGCCCTCAAGAGTGAGTGCTAAAGAGTGATGGGCTATCACATCAGAATAGCCACAGGAAATGGTTAGGATGCTGGGCCTGGCTTATGCTGGAGTTGGCCAACAGAAAATGTAGCACCAGACATGTATAGGAAGCCCTGCTGGCAAATAGCATGGCTCTGAGCAATTAGATGGAGCAAGACCTTGCATTAGAGGTAGTCTAGATGGGCTAGTAGCAAGATAACCAGGAACAAGACAATCCAGACACCTTAGTGAGTGCACTACAGATAAGACAGCCTGGCTTCAGTGTGAGTACATGAGACAGAAAAGGAAGGGCTGTTGTCAACAGATTTGGGTATTGTATGCTGCTCTGTGGAGAAACTAACCATAGCCACTTAGAAAAACAGGTGAAAATCCAAGAAATATAGATAGGGAAAGACCAAAGCACAAAATAGTAAGCCAAGATGAAAATGAAATGGGTGTAGGGGCTGATGAGGACCTGAGAGCTTTGAATCACATAAGTGGGCAGTGAGTACAATTTCAGGGAGCCAGGCCAGTTACGAGCCCATAATAGACCATAAGGCTAAGGAACCAGGAAGCAGATTATGTAACAAGGGTTAAAGTATCACTTATAGTAATTGGCTATCTGATGGAATGAGGTGGAATAGGGTTAAATCTGAGTTCCATCAGTACTCCAGTTTACCTCGGGAGGGGCAGAGACCAGGCAGAGAGAGACTTAGTAAGGGCCTATTTCAAAGAACAATTAGAAATCTAGAGTGAATGACTGGATAGGCAAGCAGCACAGACGGTGCCATCTTGCCTGTGGCTCAGAGGTCCCCAGCACAGCCTCCTGAAAGCCTATATAATTGGAGCTAGCTTCCCTGTGATTAGCTAAGTAACCTCAGGCCATTTGATAATCAAGGGACTGGAGCATCTATTTTGGGTAGTATTTGTGGCTGAGGAACCTTCAGAAACTTCTTCATTGCATCTTACTTGGAGCTACCCTGCTCATCTGACCAACCTGCTACTTCTTGGCCTCCACTTGGAAAGCTTCCAGCTCATTTTCATGCAGTACTGCAGTTCTGCCTTCTTAATGTCGTCTTAAAGTTGTATTCAGTAAACAATGGGTATAAAATCCAATTAATTATTGGACACTCCATGCTGTTTAATTTTAAGGCTCCCATTCTGCTAGTATTTCTTCTGAGGACAACTAGGCGTGGAGTTACCAGGCCGCTGGGCTAGTCCTCTTTGAACATATTGTGGAGACAGAGAAAGAGGAAAGGAAAAAGAAGTAAGAAAACTCAAAGGGGAATGTTGGTGGAGAGAACCAGGCTCCCTATTATGGAGAAGTGTTCTGCAGTCCAATATCCTGGCCCAACATTCAGGCTCTTTCCACCCTCTACTCCAAATTCCTCCAAGATCTCAGATTTATTCTTCTGTCTTCTTTTTTTAAATTGAGAGTTTCCCCTCGGAATTAGAGAAATAATACCTTTTACAATAGCACTGCAGAAAATGAAATACCTTGCAATTCATCTAACTAAAGAAGTCAAAGATCTTTTCAAAAGGAAAATTACAGTACTCTGAAAAAAAGAGACCACAGAGGATTTCAGAAAATGGAAAGATATTCCCTGCTCCTGGAAAGGAAGAACCAACATCGTGAAGATGGCCATACTGCCAAAATTGTTGTACAGATTTAATGCAATCCCTATCAAACTACCCTCAACATACTTCCCAGATCTAGCGAAATCCTTCCTCAAATTTATTTGGAACCAGAAAAGACCTAGATTAGCAAAGGCAGTCCTGGCCAACAAAGACAAGGCAGGAGGCATCACAATTCCTGATGTGAAATTATACTACAAAGCTTCTGTGAGATCAACATGGTATCGGCAATGAAATAGACCTGAGGATTAATGGGATACATTAGAAGATGCAGAAGCCTCTAGGAACACACTCAACCACCTGGTCTTTGACAAAGGGGCCAAACACACTTAACAAATGTGCTGAAACAACTGGCTGACTACATGCCAAAAACTAAAAGTTGACCCAGGTCTATCACTCACCATGCACTAAGCTAAAGTCAAAATGGATTGAAGATCTAAACATTAAAACAAAAACACCCAATCTCCTAGAAGAGAAAGTAGGAGGAACTCTTGAAGACATAGGGGTAGGCAAAGAGTTCATGAACAAAAATCAAATCGCACAGGCAACAGTTAAAAGAATTAACAACTGGGACTTCCACTTATTGAGAAGTTTTTGCATGTCAAAAGAAATTACCAACAAAGTGAAAAGACAACCCACAAATTTGGAAAAAAATTTGACAAATAAACACACAGACAAAGGCCTGCTCTCTAGAATATATAAAGAACTAAAAAATATTAACACCCCAAAATTTAAAGACCCAATCCAGAAGTGGGCATCTGAGATGAACACACACTTCTCAGAGGATGAAATTAAAGAAGCAAATAAATGTATGAAAAAATGCTCCACATCACTAGCCATCCAAGAAATGCAATTTAAAACAACACTGAATGCCATCTCACCCCAGAAAGAATGGCTATCATAAACAAATCAACTAACAACAAATGTTGGAGAGGCTGTGGGGGAAAAAGAACCCTTCTCCACTGCTGGTGGGTATGTAGACTGGTAAAACCATTATGGAAATCAGTGTGGAGACTCCTTAAAAAACTAGGACTGGAAATCCCATTCAAACCAGCTGTCCCCCTACTGGAAATTTTCCCAGAGGAACTGAAAACATTGTATCACAGTGATATATGTATACCTATGTTTACAGAAGCACAATGTGTGATAGCAAAATCTTGGAAACAACCAAGATGCCCATCACATGAGGAATGGATGAAAAAGATGTGGTATTTTTATACAATGGAATATTACTCAGCCATAAAGAATGATAAACTTGAAGCCTTCATATATAAGTGGAGGCCACTTGAGCATATCCTCATAAGTGAAATAAACCAGCCCTCCATGTGTAAATATCAAATAGTGTTCCTAGTATAAGAACTCAAAAGAAGAAATACAAATAGAAAGGTATTTACAATTAAAAGGAAAGCGAGAACTTGAGGATTAGAGAACAAAAAGAGGGCAAGGAGAAAAACTAGGAAACATGACAGGGGCAAAGCCACACATTTATATGTACAAGATGGGCAAGGCAATGATCCTGAGAACTATCGGCAGGCTGTTGAAACTAGGAGTTCCTTGGTGGGATTCTCACCCTAACTATATATGCTGATACCTGTGAACTGAGCGACTGCCCCAAGGATAGCAATGTGTAATAGAAGGGTGATGCTTGGAATGCCTGTCATTCTGGACTTCTAAATACATACTGCTTTTATGACATGGCCAGACTGTATTTCAAGTGTTTTTTTAAAGGGGGGTTTTTTCATTTTTTTTGGTGGAACTTGGGATTGAACTCAGGCCTTGTGCTTGCCAGGCAAGCACTTACTCCACTGAGCCATCTCCATGCCCTTAAAGGGGGGTAATAAATGAAAAAAATAGACAAGAAATAAAAAGTGTCACAGGACTACCCTGTTACAATGCTGTATGTGGTTAGATTTCTAAATTACTGTGTAAAATATGTAACTGTTTATTCATATTTTTAAAATATGTTTTAAATTCTTTTTCCATATTTGGTAGAGACTTAAAGTTTAACATATCAATACTTGATGGAAAATACGTGCTCCATCTTATGTCTAAGATGTTTGATATTCAGACAGATGGTGAAAACCCACCTGCATTTGTTGTAGGGCAATAATAAGCTTCTCTTCTGGAGGGTTAACAACCTAAATTTGCAGACCAAAAATTAGTGAAAGAGAAGGGCTGCAAGGACAGCCCACATTTTGGCCTTAGCCTTTCAAGGTCAGTGAGAACTCAAGAGTCCTCATAGGAGGACTCCTCCTTCATAGGAGAACCTGTACTGTAACAACATGTAACTCAGTGGGATCCCAAATTTTCTGATCAAGGAGATTATGGGGCAACAGAGGAAAGTGATCAATGATATAGTGTGTGGCTAAAGAGAGTCACATGGAGAAAAAACATTCTCTCAGGCTTTTACAGAGTGCAAATCGGTCAAGCAATAGCCGTAACTCATCCACAAAGCTGCCACTGACAAAGAATCTACAAAGTGCAGAGCAGGGTTTCAGGATAAGTCCCAAGGAGACTTGACTGACCTTGTCAGATACAAAAGTTACATTTCTGGTTATATAGGTCTTGCTTTATTTTGGTCTTAACCACCCAGCAGAAAAGTGTAGAAATAAGGTATGAAAATATGCCATGCTAATATGCTGAGCTGTGGAAGGCTCAAGTCATCAGATTCAGACATTGCCAGTCCTGAGGATAACCCGCTACTGTTGTGGACTACTGGACTATGTTGGAATATTTGCTGAGTTCATGCACCTACAATATTTGGATGGCAACAGAATACCCATTTCTGACAAAACTAAAAAAAAGGTGATATAAATGAAGGACCGTTTTGTATCTGCATATACAAAATAGTTAGGATAGATATATAGCTACTTTCTCTTAATTCAATAAGAAAGATTTTTAATAATAGTGTTTGGACAGGATATTATATTTACATCCTGTGCTATGAATGACTACTACAAAGACAACAATATGCAATGTATTAATTGCTGTAACTCTTCTACCAACCTGTTTTGAAGCTGTGTCGTTGCAATTTTTTCTGAATAAAATTAATTTAAAAAATAAAAAAGAGAGTTTCCCCTGGCTGATGCTGAGGGTGTTCCAGTAGACGAGTGCACCCTCATTTCTGACTTTAAAGACCACGGCACATTGCTGACACGATACTCTCTTCAGGACCATTGGCCTTCGCCTTCTTTGCACTGATGCCATTTGTGATCACGGGCTGTTTGCCTGAGTATGTAGTTAGTTAAAGTCTGTCTCCTCTCCTGAGCAGGCTGTTCTTGGTGGATAGGGGCCATTTCTCTCACTCACTGTTGTGTTCCTGGCATACTGTGTGCTGAGAACATGGTAATTATTGGACAGATGGAAGGAAGGGTGTCTAAAGTCAGCAAGGAGGTAGCAAAGAAAAGGGTCTACTTCAGTTCCTCAGAAGTTGCAGCCCTGGAACCCTCAGCCTCATTAGAATCCTGGAGCTTGGTTTCTGGTGTTCCATTGAAGCTGAGCAGCACTTCTCCGGGACCATGGGTTCCACCCTAGCTTGTTACTCCAGTGTTTTCCCACGTAAGTCTGGCCTCCCACGCCCCTTTGTTGGCTGATGTGGCTTTACACTCTGCTGTCCTAACAAGTTCTCTGCATACAGTGATGACTGTGTCTCCCTTCTAAGATCCCAGAGCAGGAACTATGCCTTCTTTTACCCTTGAAACCTCCTCGGGTATGATTCTCTCCTGTACACATCACTCCTCCTGTTTCTTCCACTTGGAGAAGTCTCCCTTTTTCTCATTCAAATTCTCCCATCTTCCAAGGCCCAGTGTATGCATGCTTCACCACCCCCTGGAAGTCTTTCCAAGAGGCTCCAGCCCGTGGTGTCTGCTTTCCTCCATGACTGTACAGAAAGCCTTAGCACGTGCTTTTATTGCAGGTCTCATTCAGTTTGCCTCTGATGAATGGTGACTTCTTGGCTTACTGAAGGCAGGTAGGTGCCTCCTCTGTCTCTGGTAGCCACCTCTTTCCAGTTGTCTCTGGACTTTCCCAGCTTGAACAATGGAAGTTTTACATGCTTGATGTCTCTTTGACCTAAAAAAAAACCAGAGCAATTGTTCACCTTTATCCTTCCTCTATCTCCAATTCTCCTACCTATCTCTGTCAAGCTATGTTCATCCTGAAATTCAGGACTCAGCTCAAAACAAAAACAAAAACAAAAACCATCTCCAGAGGGCTGTCCCTTCCTAAGGACAAAAAGCATCTACTCTTCTGATGTAGTTGCTGTTCTACTGCATACCTGCTAGTGGGGATTTCTCTGGTCACAGGCTCCATATCTCAAGTACTTGGAGCAGCTGTTGACACATAGCAGGACAAGAAGGAAGGCGTTGTTGAACAGCATGTGTTACGAGTTGAACCGTGACCCCATGGAAGATCCTTCATGAAGTCTTAATCCAAGTGAATACAACCTCATTTGGAAATAGTCTTTGCATGCTATCGGGTTAAGGTGAGGTTGTCAGTTTTATCCCTAATCTAATGTGACTAGTGTTTTTATATGAAGGGGAAATTTGGATATATAGAGAAACACACACAGAGAAAGGAGGACATGAAGACATCCAGAGAAGATGGGCTATTTCCAGTGAAGAACACCTGAGCCTCTCCCAGAATCTAGGTGAGGAACCCGGAACAGTTTCTTCTCTAGCATGCCAGTGGGGGCCTTCTCAACATTTTGACTTTTGATAGCCCTTCTGTTGAATTGGGAAATACCAATTTTTGTTGTTCAAGTCACTATGACTGTGACACTTTGTTACAATAGCCCCATGAAACAAATTTACTGGAATTTAATTAAGAAATAATTATGTTCTCCATCCTGCCTTTATCTGAGTAAAGTCATGAACCTGCTCTGCGGGGCTTGTAGCTTCTATTGAAAATAGAATTTATTCTGGAATAACGCTTGGAAGGTCCAGAACTCGCTGTTTGGTTCTTAGGTGAGTGGTCTTCAGGCCTCATCCAGCCAGAAGAATCATCTTATAGTTGTAATTAGGGTGTTAAGTAACCTAATGTTTAGCTGCATACTCACATACCCACAACCTTTCCCATTTCAGTACACCTGGAGGCTTTGCAGTCTGGATTGGAGAGGAGGGGATGCACTCAACTTCTCCATTTCTTCCACATCACCCCAAAGTACCTATCCCTGGAATTTCCTGATCCCTAAGTGGTAGGAAAGGGCAGAAAAATGCTACACATCTGAAAATAAAGTAATTGGAGCTGTCTGGGAAATTCTTCATGCTGACTTGACTTTCTCTGGTTGGCACACATATAGAAGTGATCATTCTCAGGGACACTTCTGTGAAGCCCCTTAGGGGACACTTGCCAGCCCTTCAAAGGAACTGCATTGTTTTAGGTGCTGGGGTGGCCATGGACACTTTCACAGACTCATTGCTGGGCACTCACCCTTCCAGTGAGTATCTCAGGTAGTATTTACACACCCATTTGCCTTACTTGCTATCTCATACTCAGCCCAAGGAAGGACGGGTATGGGTCTGGCACATAGCTTCTTCATTTAGGATGGCTCTGGTATGTGTCACATACTGACCCAGTGTGTTCTTATCCCCAGGACACAGTGTTGGAAGTGCCTCTTGCTAGGCCTGCAGTAAGAGGCAGGCACCCATCCTTCCCACCTGTCATGGTCCAGCCACAGTTCTTGATCTTGAAAGCAATCATTTGTTATAGTGAGTTAACTCCTTAGAGGTGTGTGCAGTGAGTCCACTACATGTGTGGTCTGTGCTTCATTTTAAAATGTGGGCAATGGCAGTTGGGCAAGTTTCTTTGCTTTGGCTCCCAGAGCAACCAGAGCTGGGCTATAGGAAGTCTGATATCTATCAAAAGAACCAGAACATCTTATGCTGAAAAGTGAAGCAGGGGCTCTGAGAATGAAGGGAATCCATGAGAAGACGCAGCCAGCTCAAGTATCCCCACAGTCACCGCTGGGGAAATGCAAACCTCAAAATGACAGGAACAGGAATGAATTATAGCCCACATATTAAAAAGAACATTTGGGTCCATGCTGAGGCTGAAAATAAGATGAGTCTAGGAATCAGAGCAGAGCCCCTAGTATTTCCACTTATTCCCCAAGTGTCTTGCCAGAGAGCAATCCTCACTTCATCCCACCGTCCCCATTTTTCGGCTGGAGAAACTATGTCTGGAAAGACATAGTAATCTTCCCTGGATCAATTAGTAGTCTAATAAGTGATAAATATAGGACTAGTCCCCAGGCCTCTGGACACCAGTCAAGTGCTGAGGATGTCCCCAGACTGGCTAGAAGCAACCACTAAGACAGGCCTCTGCCTGCCCACCTGTGCCTGTCCTCTTGGGCGTTTCTCTGCCCAATGTGGAGACCCCATCCTGTCCCCTGTGTTTGACCATTGCTCGCTTCTCCTTGGTGGAAGAAATGTCCTTGGAGCAACCCTCAGAGGATATGACCACTTTCCCACCTACTGCCCCCGACATCAAAACTTATTAAGCACCCACCTATCACCTCTTCCTTAATAAATAAGAATCTCTTTTCAGCTGCTTTGTCGTCCTCACCTTGGGGGTCCCACCTCCTGTAACCACACTGTCAATTACACCTCATGTCTAGCATGGCCAGAGCTAATGAAAAGCAATAGAGAATTCACTGCCTTTTAATGAGGGAAACATGGCTTTTTACAGGGAACAATTTATTGGGCCAATTCCCCCTGTCCATCACCCAGGGGAGTTGCTGCCTTCTCGTACCCTGTATTTGTTACCATGTCAGGCACCATGTAAAATTGCCAGCCAAGCACTGAGGTGGAGACTCTGACTCAATTTGCGGGGTGACATCTCTAATCTCCCTCCTCGAATCAGTAAGTGATCCTGGCAATGATATGCATAGAAATTAATTACTCCACCCTCCTGCCTCCTGGGAAGCCAGGAGCAGGACATTCTTCCAGGGCACAGCAGCAGGGCCAGCGTCCACTGACCTTCACCATTCCTAGCGGCTTGTCCTGGCGGAAGGGTGCAGAGGAGACAGAGCACCACATTATCCTAAGGGGATAAGGAAAAATTCATAGAAGAGAACATCTTGTGCTATCAATCCCTGCTGAAGGTAAAGGGAAAATGCCATGTCTTTCACTGTTTCTCAAGGAGAGAGGGAGTCTGAAAATACAGAAGGAACACCACTGAGACTCATTCCGCTGGTAGTTTTCTCTGTGGTCTTGGGCATGAAGCCTCATCTCTGAAGTGCTACAAACAGAAGGATTGCTCCAATGCTCTGCCAAACAGGACTCTACTCTACAACCCTCCCCAACCTCTTTAGGTTTGGTTGACCTGTGTGACCTTGAGCAAGTCCTTTTATTCTCTGCATTTGGGTCGGGCTGTTCACAATCTACCTACTTTCAAAGGGTCAAATGAGGTAGTTGTTTTAACATAAGATCATGTAATTTAAGTTCCAAACTCAAGTTTGGCTGGGAGAAAGTAGAATAGTGATGGTGAGCCTTCTAGAGCTTTTACACCATCTGCTGCAGCATGCGTGCTGAAGGTTGTCCAGCCCTGAACTAGAGGAGGCATTCATCTGGAGAAGAACTGACCGAGAATTCTTTCTGTAATCTGCCATTAGAGATTCACCTTTGTCTTGATATGTCAGTTAATTAATTAGTAATAAATTAACTTTGTTACTAAGCACTTGTGTACTCTATTCTAAGTTCTATACTTGGATAGAAATAGGTCACCATCACACTTATATAAATTCACAGAAAGATTTATCAGACAAATACTATAATTATTTTATGAAGTTGAGATTCTAAAGACAAAGATAATTATAAATTAGCTATAATTTGTCTATAAGCAAAAAGGACATAATATTTTTAAATATCAACTTTACTGAGATATAATTTGTAAAAGTAAATCATATGCATTTTAAATATAGAGTGTGATAAGTTCTGATCGAAATATAAATCTACGTAGCAGCCACCACAGTGAAGATAAGGAGCACGTCCATGAGCTCAAGGTCCCTTGTGGCCACCCCTACATCCCTACTCCATGCCTAGGAATATGCAGATCTGGTCATCAAACACTCACACAAGCATGTGCGCACACACACACACACACACACACACATACACGCACGCACACACACACACACACACACACACACACACAAATGAAGGTACCTTGGTCCACAAATGCTTCTGTTTGCAAATAATTTGGCTCATAAACAGAAGCATTTGGCAAAATTTTGTTTTGCTTGCAAACTCTGCATTGGGTGCAAAACATAACCATAATCATTATTGCCACACAAATGTGGCCATCTTCTCTAAACCACAGCACAAATCAAGTTCATGAACTGATTATACTGATTATGATATATATATATATATATATATATATATATATATATACATTTCTGTATTTCTGTTCCTTTACAAATATTATTTCTATTTAAAAAATTACTAATGCTATCTTTAATAAATGAGACTCATTATACTTTTCTGTTTCTTCTTTGATCCATTTTGTTATTTGTGTATTTCAAGCAACATACCCATTTCATCTAAGTGGTTGAATTATTAGTATAAAAATACCCTCAACATTCCCTTGTTATCCTATTGTTTTCTATAGTCAGAGGACTTTAGCACATCTTGTCTGACTCCAGAGTTTATGCTCCCTCTGTGGTGCAATCCTATTTCTTTTCTGAAATGCAGTTTGTCTGTGAGGGGCTGTGAATGGTATGAGGTCCTCAGAAAGAAATACCTTCATAAGAGTTTAAGCCAGAGAAGGAGGAGGTCTGCTGGAAGTAAGTTCATGTGTGCGGGCATGATCCTGGGATCAAAGAGTCTGAGGACTGCACCTGAGGATCTCAGGAAAGGCTGGGGAAGGAGGCACTATCAGTTTGTGTCTTTCAACTAATTGCAGTACTAATTTGGATTACATAAGTGTACCAAGGACCATACCATGCTGCCATAGGAAGGATCTGTGGGGGGCAGGGATGGCAGGGAAAGAGGACCAGGCACCGTGTTACTGGCCGTGTACAGTGCTTGGGGATTAGCATGCCTGTCCCATGTGTCTCAAATGATGGCTGAGTTACCTCAGTTTTCTCTCTTGTTCGACAGCAAAAGTCTCATGTTCACAGTATGAATCTCTAAGTAGGTACAACTGCCTGATTTTCTTACTGAGGATCCACCACTCTTCCCATATTTCAAACTAGTAGGATTTAACTTCTGGTACAGAAGGAAGATATTTATTTCCCCAGCTTTTCTTGCAACTAGGTGAGGCCCTATTACTAGTCAGGATACAACAGTTTATCCCTTATCTGAGGGGGAGATATGTTCCAAGACCTCCATGGGCAGCCTGAAAATGCACATAATACCACAGCCTACAATTTAGTTCTCTTTCTATCATATTAAACACTTTGTGTGCAGTGCAGCCATAATATTCACAGTCTGAGGTGTAATAGCAAACCTTGCACAAATTTGTTTTTCTTCATGAAATCTCTGATAGAAGATTTGATCCTTCTGTGGATCTTGACAGTCTTAGCATGATTGTTTTTTCCTTATTAAGCTGAGAAACTCCACTTATTCAGTCAAAGAAATGGCTCCCATTTGGCATATCTTATTTGTGTTACCATTGCTCTTGTGCCTCTAAATAAATTAAGAGCTGCTTGACCACAGATTCCACATATCAAATAGTCAATCTGATTACTAAGACAGCTACTAAGTGACTAGCAAGCAGGTAGAACATATCTCCTACATAGGCACATGATACAAAGGAGTGATTTAGGAGCTGGGTGCATGATTTCATCATGCTATGCAGAATGGCACCCAATTTAAAACATATGAATTGTTTGCCAAATAGTTCAGCAGATTAAAGCGCCTGCTTAGGCAGACACAATGACCGGGGTTCAATCCCTAGCAACATGCCATGCTGGCCCTGCCCCCAGGGCATGATGAGACAGTGATTGAGACTGGATATGATGGTGCACGCCTGTAATCCCAGCACTTAAGAGGCTGAACACAGGTGGATCACTGGAGTCCAATCTATTAGTGAAATCCTATAGACCCTGTCCTAAAACACAAATAATAATAATGATAATGATAATAATAATAATAATAATAATAATTCATTTATATATTGTAGGTAGACTTAAGCCTTAGAAAACAGGACTACAGACAGGTGGGAACTGCTGTGTGAAAAAAACTCTGTTGGGAGACCTGTGAGGAAGATTTTCTTTTCCTCCCAGTGAGCGTTTCCACAGCTTACTTTGGCTTCACACTGTACCCTAAGTTAAATTCAGATAAGATGCCTGGCACATGGAGAAGTTCTCTTAGGAAGAGGGAAGCAAAGCTGAACTTGGAAGCCATGGTACGTCTGATGGCATATTGGGGAGATGAAAAGGGCCTGGCTCCTCGGTGATATCGTTGAATCTCTGAATCATCCCTGAAATTCCTTGCCTTCAGGCTTATTGATGTAAGACAGTAAATGTGTTTTAAACCACTTTCAGGTGGGTATTGTTTTTTCAGAGCCTTAACATCCTAATGGATAAGCCCATTAGGGTCACATTATACCCTGGTACCCAGATGTTCAGAAAATCAGAAATGTGGGCATTCTGATCACATAGCAGTACTATAAAACAATTGCCCCCAAATTCTTGTATTAATGTAGTCTTAAGATTATCAACAAAATGAAACTATGAATTTTGAAATTCTTCTAGAGCACTCTGGAACCCTGCAAGAGTATATATCCATGACCCTAGCTCAAAGACCCAAGGGGAGGGAGCTTCTAGAAGAGTATGTTTAGAAAACAGGAATTTTGTAAGATAGTGATATATTTGCAACAACCCTTGGATTATTATTTATATAACTTTTTGTCACTTTCTCTAGAACAATTGCCAGCATAACCTTTAAATCACAAAGGGACTTGGCACTTTCAATGAAGTGGTAAGAAAGGCTAGTGACTTTCTCTGGCAAAGGCAGGCTTTGTAGATGAAGATAAGTCTGGGAGGATTAGAGGAGTGGCGAGATGAAAACGGGAGCTGCTTTTACCTGGAGGAGAAAACCTAACCAGCCAATGAGCCCAAGGGCTGTCTTGATAATACTGACAAAAGTGCAGGGAACTTAACATTAAAGCAATATGGTGCTATTACAAAATATTATTCAAAATATTAATTAAAAAATAAAAAAGTCTGATCAGATCAAGGAACATATGACGCTATCCTCATTCATACACACCGCTGTTAACAGAGTTAGTTGCCAAAGCCATTCTGAAGAACTATCTGGCAGGCTCTAGTAAAACTGAAGATACAAACGTTTGTAACCAGCAGCTCTACAGAAGCTATTGCAGATTGTTCACGAGGCAGGTGAACAAGAAGGTTCATGGGAGCATCATTTCTAAGAGTGAGGAATTGGAGCTACTGCACCTTCATTATTCATTCTGAGAGGAATTGATCAATAAGCTGTTGTGTATTTGTAGAGAAAAATACTACACAGCACTGAAGGTGAATAAGCCAGACTTTCTCCATTGTTGAATGAGGCAGGACAGCTTATAAGACTGTGCACAGCATCCTGCCACTTACACAAATTAAAAAAAACTTGAAAAAACCAACACTGTATTTTTGGAGGGGGAGTGTATATGCATTAGTAGTATAAAGGTTTATGTGGAGATTATAAAATCAAGCTGTTATCACCATACTGTAGATTTATGGAGAAAGGCTCTTCCCAGTGATCAAAACCTGCTAGTAAGTGACAAAAGCAAAGCTCACATCCTGGTAACCTGATTCTGAGACCATTGCATTTACTCAATCATTTGATCATCTGCATTTTCATTCACACGTATGGGTTGAAGTTGGTCCCACTTCCAGCTTACGCCACCATTGAGGAAGCCTCACCTGTGCACATATGTTGAGTGGTGATGGTTGTTTATATCTTTCCCTTACACGTATTTGGAAGATGTGCATTATTTGTCTATGTATTTGTATTTAATCAATGGATGGTATTTCTAAAAAAAAAACAAAACAAACAAAAAAAAAAAACCAACCAAGTTCAAGATAGTCCTACTTCCCAAGAGGAGGGAGGAAAACAGGACTGGAGATCAACATCCAAGAGATTAAAAGTGGACTTTTTCATTTCTCAACACAGAGGTTGTATAAGGGCCTTCATGAGTGCTACAATTTTTGTGTGTCATTAATTTTTCATTAATGCTACTTTAAAAAGAATGGAAAGCGGGGAAAGAAAGAATATTGGCTTGGGGAGAAGTCTTGAGGGCTTGATGTTAGAAGAGTCAGTGGCAAAGCCAACAGCCTTGAAATTGGAGACCCACACCTGAATCCCAGCTCTTTGGTTGGCCAACTGTGATGTGATTTCTGGGGCAAGTTAATTAACCTCTCAAGAACTTTTTTTTCCCAGGTGTAAAATAAGACTAATGATATTTACTGTTACCTGAATGTGGTCCGTTCAGTAATTAAGTAAAATATTTTGAGTATTTATACATTTTTTAAAGAGATTGTACATTCTGGCTTATCCGAGACCATCTTGATTTAGACCTTTCAATCTCAAGTGTTCTAATTTGAAGAATAAATAATGCTGTAGCCCTATACATTATAAATACTGAGTGCAATTTATTTAGTCTCCCTTTTGGATTTCAAGGCCATAGAAATAGTTTCCATTTCTTTCCAAAAGCCTATCATACCCTATCTATGCAGTGCAAGATCTGGAACCTTTCGTTATATAGGAGATGAATACTAACCCACCGGATTTAATTGCTCTAGGACTCCTGTTCAAATCTGAATAAAATGGAACATTTTGATGTTCATAATAAAATAGTACAAAAAATGTAATAAAAAACCAAAATAAGATACAATCAACCCAATAAAAACTTATATCAAGTCCCAGGAATTTTCTAAGTCTTTCACATGTAGAAATACATTTAATCCTTATGCATCTAGAAAACAGAATCCAAAGTATGAGTGTCATGAATCAAGGTAGAATGGCTCCACATTTCATTAGTTGCCTTGATCCATTGCTTTAAAAATCTGCTGTGAGGTAATGGGGATTGAGTCTTAAAAATAATTAGTTTAAGACTCTGCTCAAATGAATGCTGCTCTCCGAGCTAGCTGTTAGGAGATTCCCCTGTGTGGAGCTGGCTCAGTGAAACTGGAATGCTCTTCTAGAATTCCCATGAGAATGTGGACACAAGTCATCATTATTCTCAGTTGTCTTGCATTTTAAGGTAGGTCTGGGCTTTGTGTTTTTGATAGTTACATAGAAATGTGAATTAAAACCATAATGAAATATCACCACAAACACACTTCAAAGACTAAATTTGAATAAGCAATAGATTAAATTTTGGTGAAGGTGTGGAGCAACTGAAATCTTTACATATTGCTGGTTGGAAGGAAACATGGCTGGCCTCTTTGGAAAAGAGTCTGACAACCTCCTATATTAGTTAAACATATATGTACTATAGGATATAGGAGAAAGCAAGGCTATATCCACATAAAGTGCTCTGAGTGATGCTTTAAAGCAGCTTTATTCATAAGAGCCTCAAGCTGGAAATAACCTAGCTGCCATCACCAGGCAGAAGACAAACCATCTGTGATGTATTCTTACCCTTGGAATATTGCTCAGCAACGAGAAAAGAGATGACCGATGCATATAACATGGATATGTTTTAAAAGTATGAGACTGTGTAATGGGCTTATGTCTAGATGTCTCCCTAAAGCTCCATGTAGTCATAGGTGGGGCTTTTGGAGGTGGCTGGATCTAGGGTGTGTATATGATACTGGGATTAGGGGTGCCCTGCCAGGGTGCCAGTGGTATCACCCATAGGGCTGGTAGCCTGGATGAAATATGAAGGTAGAATCAGTTGCTGCTTTGCTGCCTCTGCCTGCCATAAACTATTTTTCCTCTGTGGTGCATCTCTGCCATGCTACCCCTGCCTTGGAGCCAGCCAATTATGGACTGAAACCATTATAAACCATGAGCCAGAATAAATCTTTCCTTCCATGGACTTTGGGTATTTATTCTGGCCATCACAAAAATAACTAAGGCAGACTGCATAAATGAAGTCAGACATAGCGGGCCCTCATTGTCTCATCTGTCTCCCATAGACTGCTGCCATCCTTGCTTATAGGTGGGATACTGCGGCATAAAGTCTAAGTCACACCGGTGAGCAGTTTGAGAGCCAGCATCTGGCACTAGCAGTCTGACATTTAAGGCTGGGTTCTTGGGTATTATGCTGCTCTAAAAGCTTCTGCCTGTCACAGCACCTGTGACAAACACCCAGATGCAGTCTTAGCCACTCCCAACACATCTTGCCTGTGCCACAGGGATAGAATTGCCTTTAAGGGCCTCTGCCATCAGATGAAGGAAACAGCAGCACACTCAAAGTACAATGCCACTGTGGTGAAAACCCATTGACAAATAAAAGGACCTGGCCTGCCCTACACCTGACTCCAACCAGAGTTATACTTCTCTGTTTTTTAACTTAGATCTGAAAGATAAAGATTAGTGACTATGCCCTTTCAGGATCTGATTTCTGTGATCAGGTGCAAGCAGGTATTCATGTCCTCTTCTCTCTGAGGATTTTCACGCCAACTTTCTCCAGCTCCTTTTCATGAAACTATCATGCCCCAAGCTCTCAACTGTCGTAGCCACTCTTTCACCCAGTGCTGTAACTTTTCTAAAATTTGTTTATTTATTTATTTGGTGCAGGGTCTCACTATGCAGCTCACACTCCTAGTGATCATCCTTCCTTCTGTCTCAGCCTCCCCAGTACTGGGATTACCAATGTGAGCCTCCAGGCCTGGTTTTTGTGGCCAGCAGGCACACTAGGGGTTCTAGGGCCGGCACGGCATGTGGTACCAGGGATTGAGCCCAGGTCTTTGTGCTTGCCAGACAGATGCTTAGACTGCCAAGCTCTCTCCCTAGCCAGTGGTGTAACATCTTATGTGTCTGTTTTTACCCATGAAAGCATAAAAGGCTGGTGGGTTAAGAGGGATCTTACTGTAGTGCCTGGCACATCACAGTCAAACAATAAATGTTTATGAAATAAAAAAATCATATTTACTTTTATTTTATGGTAACAAAATACCTAAGATAGTAAATATAACAAGGGAAAAGCTTTGTTTTGGCTCATGGCTTCAGAGGTTTCAGGCCATGGGCACTTGTTCAGCTGCTCTGGCCTATGGAGGTTCAGTACATCACAATGGAAGGTATGGCAGGGAAGGCCTGTTTATCTCAACTGGGAAACAAAGAGAGAAATAAAAGAAGGAGCAGCACCCTACTACACCTTGGAAAGTTACACCACAGGGACCTAACTTTCTTCCAGTAGTCTCCACCTTCTATTACTTCTTGACAGCACCAAGGGGCTAGAGACCAAGCTTTCAACACATTGGTCTTTGGTGAACACTCAAGGTCCAAACTTGGTACTTTCCTATGTAAACTGGCCAGCCAATTAGTTAATAGGTATTTTTTGATTATTTACTGTTGAGTGTTTCTTCTGGTGGTATACACAAGGGACTGGCCTTGTTTTTTGAGTTTGCTTGCAAGTCTTATCAGGAAGTGAAGAGTGTGAAACAGAGCATATCCAATACTGAAGGGTGACCCTGACAATAAGTTTGGACAAAGACAGGACAGATGGCACAGGATGAGATATGCAGGAGGA
This sequence comes from Ctenomys sociabilis, assembly GCA_004027165.1. Lineage (NCBI taxonomy): Eukaryota > Metazoa > Chordata > Mammalia > Rodentia > Ctenomyidae > Ctenomys > Ctenomys sociabilis. Next base: position 14,677 of record PVKA01022641.1, on the reverse strand, counting down.
TTCTGGGCTGGTCATATCTGTGTCCTGTTACTATGAGTGGAACAGAAAAGTAACTTAAGCAGTGGCTCTTCATTTCAAGGCAGGATCCATTTCTTTCTAGAAGGAGGAAAGGCTGTGGGCTTTTACAAAGTTGTGGAGTTTCCCCATTACAGAAAATTCAAGGTCGTGACTCTGGCCAAGCCACACAAAGAGTTTCATGTCTTTTTCCAGGAGTATTTGCAAATAAATACAGCTCAAAGGAGGGTGGCCGTGTACTAAGCAGGTAAACTGGGCTATGATAATGGTCTGGCCCTTTCACAACCAATCTGTTAACTCTCTTTGTTCCATGTATAAGCCCCTTCTCTTTCCCTGGACAGAAGGGCCAAAGTCACATCTAATTTCCAAGTTCACACTCCAGGTCAGCATCTGGGTATGAGGACGGGGATACATAGTCCTCAGTGCACACCTGCATATGCTTATTTTGGGCTATTAACAAATCCATTTCCATCATGCACAGCGACAACTATTGCCAAAACAAGCACAGTCATAGCTGCCACTCAGAATTGCACAGTTGGCAGCATTCAGCAATCCTTTGCCTGTAGTGTATTCTCTAGGAAATCCCATGATTATTTCAAAGAAACAAACTGGATGCAACCAGTAGATCAAAGGCTTGTTTTGGAGGCCAAGCTATGGCTGATCATCAAGGTCAAACTTTATCTTCAGGGTAGACCTGCCTTAGACAACTTCTGCATCAACAAAACAGCATTACGTGGAAAAGAACTGAGTGAAGTGCCATAAGAAAGCTAAACAAAATGGGATAAAGAAAGGCTGAGGCAGGAAGATAGGCTCTGCCCCCTTCTCCCCTATTAGGAGCTTTTGTGTTGGCTGCACAACAATCACTCTTTTTTATTTGTTGTCCCAAAAGATCTGTCTGAAAGGAATTCTACAGACCCCTGTCCACTGGAGCATCACATGTACATGATTCAATTAACCTTTAGGGTGGCTTGGGAAGTTTGTGCAATAGGAGAGCCATACCGTAATTGGCAGCCTGACACAGACAATAAACTTTGATCAGATAAGGAGGCATTGGGGATGCCATTAGCTTCCTCTACTGAAGACTACGTGGTGTGTAAAAGTTGTTTAATTTCTGCCAGAGAAGGAGAGGAAGGAGGAACCTGGTTCATGTTTTCTGCATTTTTGTTTCTGCTCCTTAAATAGTCTATTTCTCCAATATAGACATCAAGTAAGCCTAGTACTTTGGGGTGTGTGCAGCTTCCAACCTCATCTTTATTGCTATGTACTGCACCACATAATCATTTTCCAGTTACTAAAACTTTGTACTTTGCAAGAGGTGCTTTGGGAAAATGAACAGAGAGAGATGGAGCTATTTCTTTTCAAGAGTTTTGAGTGGAAAAAATAAGCTTGTATGCTAGAGAAAGCTTAGAACAAGGTGGCCGTGGCATTTTTTTCACTTTCCCCAAGAGTAGAAGTTGGGAGAAGAGGATTTTGGAAACCAGAGGAATGGGTGTTATCATTCCAATGCTAGTGTACATGCTGCCGAAGTGAGCACAGGAATGGGTGCTAGGCCAATGTCTCTTCATCTCTTATTTTGAAGACTTTTAAGTCTTTGTTCTTCCAAGTGAGTCTTTCCTCAAGAGAAAAGAGAGAAGAAAGGAGTGGAGGAGAGAGAGTGAGAGTGGGGAAAAGAGAAGAGGAAACAGGAGATGATGGGAGAGAAGAGATGCAGAGGGGAGAAGCTAACACAGAAATCCTTCAAGGCACTAGGGAGAGTCCAAGTATCTCCTCCTTGAGTCTCACGATGAGCCATAGTGAAGATATTATGTTATGCTGCATTTATATATAAGACCATTGAGGGAAAGAATTTAAAAGCTCATGGAGGTTACCAATCGGTAGATTTAAGGGCTCAGATTCTATTTCAACTCTTTCTCCTACTGCCCATTAGCAGGAGGACTTCAAACACTTTCTGCTTGGAGACTTTCTATTAAGTGCAACATCTTCCCATTTCCCTATAAGATACAAAAATGCTTACCAACTTAATTTATATATTAACTAATGTGAATTTAGAAGAGCTTTGAAATGCATAAGGTACTAAAAATGAGCAATTAATTTTCACTCATGCAAAGACACTTAAAATTAAATAGAGCTAGACCAATGAAGGTATGATTGTAACTGCTATGTTGTAAATTCTTTTGGAATTAACAAATTGTCATCATCAAATATAGAGCAAATGTTCATTCTGAACAAAATGCTCTATTGAGAAAAGGGTGGGAGGGGAAAGTACTGGAGAAAAACTGATATTGTGCTTTCCAAGAAGGGAAACATGACAAAAACATAAGAAAAGGAGGTGGTACAATATCCACAACTATTCACACGGTGTGCACTTACAGGCATATAAAGTCACTCCTTACTTCAGACCCTAGAGTGGATGCTAAATCAGAGAGAGATAGTGTCCATATGCATTTAGGGAGCTTACAGACTTAAAGGGAAGATGGTACCTGGATCAATAATTGTAGATGTGAGGGAGAGAGAGATATTAGATAATTGGGGATTCTTGGAAAAAGGAAGAGCTTAAAAACTACTGAATTCTAGCTTTTTTGTGTCCATGACCAACAAGTCAGCTTCTCTATTCAAGCCTCTGTAATACCAAGAGTGACTTCTGTGTTCTCTGAGTCCTCTCTTGCAGCTCTATGAAACTCCACAGGCTGTGGATGTCACAGGATGCCACTGTCCCAGGCAAAAGAGGGAACAAAAACTTTGTGTATATCATTCTCCCTTCCAAGAGTCTGTGCATTCTGATAGCCTTCTCTGGTAAACTAGCAAGCACTCCTTCCCTGCTAGAGCACCTTAGACACCCCAGCTGAGCAGACCTCATGGCCAACCCTGTGCTCTTTGCACTCTGCAAAGCCTTGAGGGCCTGCTCACATTGTGCTGGCAGCTACTGCCTCCAGAGACGGGGCTTAAGCAAGAAGTAGTCATATGTGACTGGAGTGGCAAGAGCTTAAAAAAGTCCAAGGAGGAAAGAACAACATGAATGCTGGTCTTTGAAAACCTCTTAGATGTGTTGGGAGGGTGGGTTGGACAGAGGAACCTTTCTTACAAATGTCACTTGCATGTGAGGCCCCTTTCAGTGTTAAATAGATTTAGTGACAAGAGTGGGAAGGTCTAGGGGTAGATTTGAAGCCTTCTGCACTTAATATCTCCTAACTCCTTAATACTCAGATCCCATTCAGTCTTATTGTCCTCTGACTGAAAATACAGGAATAGTTTGAAGAAACAGGAACTTAGCAGAACTAATGGCAATAGTGATAACAATAATAATGACATAAGAGAGAGCTTTTTATTCTCCATTTCGTCTTTGTTCTGACTCAGGTGAACATCAGCTGATTAGTTTTGTGGCATCTCTAAGAGGTGGGTAAGAATTAGAATTCTTCTTCAAGTAATATCTAGCTTCTAACTAACCAAGGATGTGAGGGGCAAATGGTTAAGTCACTGGATCTTGCTATCCAAAGCTGTAGCTGGACAGGCCCTTCTAGGAGCTAGCAGTGCTGCTTGCTTTCTGAGTTTTCTGAGCTGGGTGAGGCACATAGTTGGTTGTTGGGGGGTCAGTAAGACACTGACTGATTAAATGAATGAATAAGCAAAGAGCCTGTGAGATTTGGCAGAGGCAGCTCCACCCTGCATCCTGCAGTGATAGAATACAGATGTCTGGGATGTTTCTGATCAGCACAGCTTCAGAGATGCCATATGTCACCGTTGCTTTTCCCTCATTGCTGGGATAAGATACCTGCCACCCAAAATGAAGGAAGGAAGGTTTATTCTGCTCACAGCTGGTGGAGGTTTCAGTCCATACTCAGTGCTACAAGGCAGAGTGGCTTTTGGCAGAGAGCAGCTGTTCATGGTGGCAGCAAAGAGCAAGAGAGCAAAGGGAGTGGCAGCAGCCAGCCTCTCTCCTTTCCTTGCATTGTAATGCAGAGTATCTGTCCCAGGGCACTCCCACCCATAACCCCAGTGTCGATCAAGAATCAATCACAAACTCCAGGAGCTGCCCCATGACTGCATGAGGCTTTGGGGGCACAACTGGGCAAGAGCCACAACACCACATGACGCCTCCACTAAGCAGTCAGAGCCTGAAACACTGTCATTCGCATGGGTCCTCAGCGTTACCTTAGTGGGCAGAGGAGTTTAGGATCAATACGGCAGTGGCAGGATGAATTCTACCTTGTGTTCTAATTCTTCGTTTCTCATTTCTGCTTGTCTACACTGCACGAAGCTCTAGAAACAGCTCTGGGAAAGCCCAAGTGTCTCTGTCTACAGTTCCTTTGCTTTACAGTCTACAATCTTCTCCTGACTGAACAGAGAAGTTGAACTCTGTGTAGCTCTCAGAATACAGCTGGCAAGCACACGAAAGAATTCCCCTTGAATATTGTAATCGCTCCCAACTGTGGGAACAGCACAGGTGTTGTCTTGACATGAGGAGGTTTTTATCAAAAGTTAGTCATTACTTGCTTTGAGACCTCGACTGTGTCTTAGTCTCTGGTCTCAGCCTCTCATCCATGAAGCAGGACTGCATCACCGAAGTTTGACTCAATGATACATGTGTAGTTAGGGTTCTCGGCTAATGATAAACCCTTATAAAGAAAAAAAAATGGAGTCTGTGGTCTAGAGGAATTGAATAATTGGTGAAATGCTGGCCCGCCCCACTGGGAGTGCACCGCATTCCAGTCTACTCACCTCTACTCTGCCCCATCAGATTTCATTTGCATACTATACCACTTCTCTCAAGGGCCAGCTCTGCTTTCAGATAATATTAGTCATGAGCTCAATGTTTAATGGTACAAATTAAGACATAGTTTGTGATGTATCTGTATTTAAATGCTGTCTTTCCATATAGTCTTTGTTTTATTTTTATTTTCTCTTTCTTTTTATTTATGTATTCAGTACAGGGTCTCGTTAAGCAGCTCAGACTCGTAATGACCCTCCTGAACCAACCTCCCCAGCTCTGGGATTCCAGGAGTGCACCACCACACCCAGTTCTGGTGGCCAGCTTCATGGATCTGGGGCTCCAGGGCTGGCACAGCATGTGGTGCTGGGGATTGAACCCAGGTCATTGCACTTGCCAGGCAGGCACTTAGACCACTGAGCTGACTCCGTGGTCTGTCTTTAATTTTCTATTTTGTTCTTTTCTATTGTGTTAAATATTATTCTATTTAGATATGTTATTTTAAATTTTATTTATTTTTTACTTCACATACACCAAAATTTATTTTTTTTGAGTATGTAATTCTATGAGTTTTTCATATGCCAAGAGTTAGATAACTACATTCAGGACACAAAACAAGCTTATCACACTTCCAAAAATTCCCTTCGCAGTCCAACTCTTCAGTCTCCGCCTCTGGTGCCCGCTGTTCTATGCCCTGTCAGTCTGCTCTGCTTCCTCAAGAATTCCATGTAAACAGAAGCATGCAGTCTTCTGGGGCTTTCCTCCTCCACCTGGCATCACGCAGTTGAGAATTATCCATGTTATTCTCTGCATCCATAATTTATTCCTTTTTATTATTGAGTGCTCTCCTAGTGTGCTTCACAATATGTTTATCCATTCACTACCTAAAGGCTTGTTTCCAGGTTTGGGTGTTGTGAACAAAGGTGTGACAATGTTCACGGATAGGTCTGTGATTCTTGTGAATCAAAGTTCTTGTTTCTCTTAGATAATTCACTTCTAGTTGTGTTATATAGTAAGTGTATGACGAACTTTATAAAATAAAAATGCCATTTTTTTTTTTCTTTTTGCAGATCTAGGGATTGAACTCAGGTCCTTGTGCTTGCCAGGCGACCACTGATTCTACTGAGCTATTTCCCCAACCCCTGAAAAATGTTTTTTAATGTCTAGCTTATTTGTACTTTTTTCAAAGTTTCTTTTTATTTTTTAAAGAGCATTTAAAGTTAGTTAAAAAAAAAAAAAACACATTAGAGATGATACAGAATTTCACTAAATAAAATGGTAGAGGTTAAACAATGGTTGTTATATAAGTTGTCTTCAAATTAGTTGTTCAGATTACCAGATATAAGCATGCAAAATTGAACAAAAATTATAAAAAAATTTTTAAAAGAAGAGGGAAAAGAAAATTTAAGCATTAATTGCTCCAGATGTAGTATTTTTATACAATGGAGTATTACTCGGCTATAAAAAAAGATAAGCTCAAGGCTTTTATAGGTAAATGGAGATCACACTCATAAATAAAATAAATCAGACTCCCATGGTAAGTATTGTATTCTCTCCCTACTGTGAGAACCTCAAAGAGCCAGGGAGATAGCTCTGCAGCACAAGCATCTGCCAAGCAAGTGCAAGGTCCTGAGTTCTATCCCTGATACAATAAAAAAAAAACTTGAAAGAGTAAATAAAATTTGAAAGGTGCAATAGATACTGTGAAAGGGAAAGAAACTGTTCAAAGGGAAGGAGTAACTAGGAGGATGGAAGGGAAATAAGGAGTGAAAAAAGGAAGAGAAAAATAAATATATATGTATATATATACACAATGGCTTGGATAATTATGCTGCTAACTTCTGTTGGTCTATTGAGAACCGCTAAATTTTTTATAAAACTTGATGTGCCGTTTTTCATTCCCATTGGCAATGTGTAAGCGTTCCGAGTGTTTTACATCATCCCAAACAGTGAGTATTGTACATTTCTTTTATGTAGCATGCTAATAGGTACATAGTAGGGCTCTTTCCCATGTCAGGAAGTACTCCTGTCAAATTCTTTTTTTTTTTTTGCATCTGTTAAGATGATCATACAGCTTGATTACTTTGTCTGGAAATATGGTAAATTACATTAATTGATTTCCAAATGTGGAATCAGACTTGCATTCCAAATATAAATTCTATTCATTTACAGTGTATTATCATTTTTCTATATTGATGGATGTTATTTTCCAATTTTTATTCATTATCACTTTAATTGCATAAATTGACAAAGTATAGTATGATAATCTGATTCATGTATATAGTTTGTAATGGCCAAATCAGGGTAGTTAGTATTTTAACCCCTTTAGACATTTAAATTGTTTTAAAGTTGTAACAATTACATATATGTAGGAGATACAGGACAACATTTTAAATTAATACATGTGTATGCTACATATTAATTAAATCAGGGTAACTAACTTTCCATTTCCATTTCATTTTGTGTTTGGAAGCTTTAAACTGCTGTCTTCTAGATATTCATAAAATATAGAATTCTGAAGTACAGTCACCCTGTTACAATGCAGAACAGTAGAACTTATTCCTTCTATTGCGTTTAATCAAGCAACCCCCTCACTATCCTGCCATCTTCATACCTTCTAGTAATCATATTCAGATTGACCTTTTCTAGCATCCATCTGTGAAAAAAAGTTGTGCTGCTGCATTTGGTTTCTTTCTTTGAAGATAATGTCCTCCAGATCCATCCCTGTAGCTGCAAATGGGACACATCCTTCTTCATGGCTGAGTAGTACTCAGCGGGGTGTATATATTGCTTCCCCTTAACATTTGCCTGCACATGGGCAGGCAGGTGTATTTTTTATATTGAATTGCCATATTTTTGCTTAGAAATTTGATAGACTTTTTCATTAGAGATAATCATTTGTAGTTTCTCATTTGTTAGTATCTTTCTGGTTTGAGTATTTGTATATTTAGTGATATTTTCCTGGGAGAAAACACCTGACACCTGCAACTTAAAAAGGGAGAGGTTTGTTTTGGATCACAGGTTTTACAAACTTCAGGCCACATTCTCCAGGCTTACACACAAAGTGGGGTGGTGGAAGAGCCCTAGAGGAGGCAGCTGCGCATGTCATGGCTGAGCAGAGGCAGCACCAGGAAGGCGGATGTGCCCTCCAGGGTGTGCTCCCAGTGGCCCGCCTCTTCCGGCAGGTCCCACTTCCCGATATCGAGTCAATTGTAACATCCCCATAATCCAGTCACACTGCAAGCACGTGAGGTCTTGGGGGCCACTTGAGATCTAAACTATAACATGCTGGCCTCTTACAGAAAGCAGCCATAGACAGCGTGGAAGGAAGTGAGTATGCTGTATCCCAATGAAACCATTTCCAAAAGTATGGCAAGTCAGGACCCATGGACTGCAGTTTTCCGACCTCCAGTCTTGTTCGTTGTTTTGACACTCTTCTCCTTTTCTCTTTTTATTTTTGTTTTATTTTATTGAGAAACGAATAGCAATGAGACAGTTTCAAACCTGATTAATAGGACAGTTTCAATAATTAATACATTGTACATTGTTATCTTCTTAGTGGTTATCCATAGTGCAAGATGTAGACAGGATATCTTGTCCAAACACTATTTGTACAAATCTTTCTCCTCATTAAATTAAACAAAAGTAGCTGTACATCTATCCTAACTATTCTGTATATACAGATACCAAATGGTCCTCCCTTTGTATCCCCTTTTTTTGTTTAGTCCTGTCAGAGATGGGTATTCCATTGGCATCTAAGTGCTATAGGTCCATGAATTCAGCAAAACAATCCAATACAGTCCAGTAGTCCACAACAGTAGTGGGTTATGTGTAGGACTGGCAATGTCAGTAGTTGTTGACTTGAGCCTTTCACAGCTCAGCATATTAATATGGCTTTACTTTATGTACCTTGTTTTTATACTTTTCTGCTGGATGATTAAGACCAAGACAAAGCAAGACCTATATAACAAGAAATGCAACTATTGTATCTGATAAAGTTAGTCACGTACACTCAGAATATATCCTGTACCCCTGCACCACACTTTGTAGATCCTTTGCCAGTGTCAGCCATGTAGATGAGTCACAGCCATTTCTTGACCAATGTGCTCTCTGCGAAAGTCTGAGAGAATGTTTTCTCTCCATGCGACTCTCCTTAGGTACACTCTATATCATTGATCACATTGCTCTGTGGCCCCATAATCTACTTGATCAGAAAATTTGGGACACAACTGAGTTACATGATGTTACAGTATAAGTTTTCCTATGTCCTGAGTCTTCACTGAGCTTGAAAGGCTAGGCCCAAATGTTGGCTGTCTTTGTAGCCCTTCTCTTTCTCTAATTTTTGGTCTGCAAACTTAGATTGTTACCTCCAGAAGAGAAGCTTAGTATTATCCTTCAACATGTGCAGTTGGGTTTAACCTAACTATCTGTTTGATATTCAGACTCTTCTCCTTTTCTAAGCATTTAATGCTGTAAAATTACCTCCTGGTTGTCAAAATAATCTCTAATTTCCCTTTTTCCTTTTTAATCCATGAATTATTGCACAATGTTTTACTTGGATTAAAAACATTTGAGGGTTTTCGGAACACCTTTCTATGGCTGGTTTCTAGTTTAACTCCATTATGGTTAAAGAACATATTTTGCCAGACTTTAATATTTTACATTTATTAAAGCATATTTCATTATTGGTGAACATTTTTATATGCATTTGAAAAGAATATATTCTTATATTCTGTTGTTTTATGGAGGACTATTCTACTGGTATTAGTTAGATCAAATTGATTGACAAAGTTCTGTGCCCTTGATGATTTTTCTACTTGCTTTGGATAATTGCAAGAACTATGTTAAAGTCTCTGTACTTATACATTTGTCCAATTCTTTTTACTTGCTTCATTTGTCTTGAGCTTTTGCTGTTAGGCACATATTTATTTAGGATTTTTCTTCTTGATACAACCTTCTTGTAATTAAGTGATGTTCTTCTCTATTCCTAGAAATTTTACTTGTTCTGAAGCTTATGTGTAGTACTAGTAAGAGCCAGTGGGTCTTCCTTGACCAGCATTAGCATGCTATAGATTTTCCATTTTTTTATTTTTAACCTGTTCGTATCTTTTTTTTTATTTAAAATGCTTTCTTTTGGACAAGATTTAGTTCTGTCTTCATTTTTCATCAAAGCTGATGATATTTGTGTTTTACTTAATATGCCAAGACCATGTACATTTTGTTTACTTATTGAAGAAGTTATCTTTAAGTCTACCAATGTATTCTTTATTCTCTGCCTGTTTGTTTCTTACTCGTTTCTTCTGCCTTTTCTGCTCTCTTTGGGATTACTTTAATAATTTTCGTATTCCATTTTCATTTATGTATTGTCTTTTTTAGTATATTTCTATGCAATCTTTAGCAGTTACTTTGGGAATCACGAATATTGATACTTAACTCTAAATCTACATACAATTGACATTTTACAGCATCAAGTAAGGCATAAATATTACAACTACACAGATAATTTTACTCTTTCAACCTTTAAATTATACTTGTCATATATAATGTGAGTACATATGTTGAAAACACATCAGGCTTTTTCTTTTTTGTTTGTTTTGGTTTTTTTTTTTTTTTTTTTTTTTTTTTTTTTTTTTTTTTTTTTTTTTTTTTTTTTTTTTTTTTTTTGGTGGAACTGGGGATTGAACTCAGGCCTTTGCGCTTGCCAGGGACGCGCTTCTTCTACTGAGCCATCTCCCCGGCCCCCACATCAGGCTTTTTCTTAATGATCATGTATATTTTAAAGAAATTTAGGGAAGGAAAACAAATGACTCTATGTACCCAAACATTTTCTATTTCTACTGCTTTTTCTTTGTCCCTAAAATTTCAAGTTTACTTCTGGCATCATTTCCCTTTAGTTGACCTCTGAGCACCAGCTGGCTGGAAAGGCACAGGCAAGCTGCTTTGTATGTTTGTGGCTTGAGTGCTATATCTAGGTCTTTCTTGACCAAACTTCTGCACAAGTCCTCTCCTTCCTTAATCCCTGCTCTATACCCAGAATTCAGGGCCTCCAGAGTCTGATTTTTTTTCAATCCCATTTACTATAGTTCCCCATAGTGCCACCCATCTCTGTTATCATTCAGTGAATGAGCGTCCCTATGGAGGTTAGGGTCTTGTGAAGGTCCTGGGGGATGAAGCAGGACCTACCTCTCATGAATCTCTTGGCAATGGTTTACAAATGCAGATTTCTCCATAAGACCCTAGGCTGATCAAATTCTTGATGAGGAACCTGTACTCCCAAACTTCCTAAATGATTCAGATGTAACCTGAAGTGTTTATAGCCACCCCCACCCCCAGCAACAGTGGAAGGATGGGGCAGTTCCTGGAGGAAGAACAGGTAAGGCTGAAAGAATGCTTTGTAGAATGAGGGAGACTTGAGAAATCCAAACAATGAGGTGCTGAAGGAGAGGGAGAAATGCAGGTGAGAGGCAAGCAACTGAAGATGCAGGTGTGCAGAACACTGAGGGTGTGAAGAAGACACACTAGGAGGGAGGTGTGATTCCTGAGGCTGGAGGGAAGCAGAGGACAGAGACCCTGAGGAGGCTCGAAGTAAACAAGAGACTCCTCTCTGGTGGCATCTGGCTGTAGCCAGAGTTAGTGGGGGAGACTTTCTCAGGCTAAGGAATAGGGAGCTGACCTGGTAACCAGAGGAATTCAGAATTGCCCTGAGGTGCATGGCAAGTAGGCCCAATTAGAGGGAAAAAGGGAACCTGTGGGGAAAATGGAGGCTAATGGATGAAATTTATGAAGTGAGGGTTATGGCTTGGGGCCTGGACTGAGACAGACAGCCAACAAGGCAGAAAGAGAAATGGGAAGACAGGTGCTAGGCTGAGGAAGAATGTGCCGGGACTGGGAGTGGAAGGTGAGAGTGGGCTCTGGTACGGTGCCTACCACCGTCTTGCCAAGTGCTTCTGAACAAGGCGTATGACTCTCTGGCCTGAGTTCTTTTATATGGGACACAGACACAGGTCACCTCTGGAGATCAGATGAGAAAGTGGATGAAAAATTTAAAAATTGGCATAGAGGTGTGAAGTCCATAGCTGCTACCGCTATTATTACCGCTCCAAGAACCCTAATGCCAGCTGGCTCTTAAGGGCTTTGTCCATGTGAAGCAGGCATCTCATCATTGTGGGGCACAGAAAAGGCACCTGGCTGTCGTGTCCCACGACCCATTCTTTCTGGTGACCACGATCCATTCAAACACAGTCTTCCTGAGGCAGGATTATACTGTGATGAGATTTAAGAGTGCTTGTCAGAATTGAGCAGGATTTTTATAGAACCAATTGGGGGAAATGTGCCGCAGAAACACTGGAGATTAATACCTCTGCATCAGTGGTGGGCTTTCAATAAATGACATGTTTTTTCTGATTATTGTTTTATAATACCTTGCACGCTCCCCCATTACCATTCCATTTTATGACAATGCTAATATGCAGATGTTGCTTTAATCTGTTTTTTAATTTATCTCAGCTATCCCACAAGTACATTTTCAAGTGACTCGTTTATTTAGTAGCACCTCATTTATTTTAAAAGTATTTTCTCTATCACTGTGAAAGTGCTAATGACTTTTCTCGCATTTCCAAGGTCAAGCCATTCGGGGGTGGGGATCTGCTGTTCCCTCCTCAGGACTGACACAGCGTTCCTCACACCTGCATGCACCATAGGCCGTGAGGTGCCTGCCTCCTGAGCCTCCTTCCTGGAAGTGCAAATGCAGGGACACAGCTGGGACATAGCCGGGACAAGCCTTGGATGAGAACCACCTAGTCAGGCCCTTCAAACATCTTTGCGGTGAAGCTGACTCAGTCTTCGAGCCCATTTCTGTCTCTGAGAGTGTTCATTACGAAGCTGAATTGGCACAATGGTGGTGCTGGCCTGCGTCTAGGATCAGAGAGCGTGTGGTATATCTCCCCCTAAGGGGACCTAGAGATCAGTTTTGCTAAGGCCACTTATCACCCGTCCTAGTCTGTATCACTTCTGGCTCTAGTTCTTTCTGCAGCTTCAAGCTGACATTTTCAATAGTAGCTGGATGCCAACCCGTAGCTCTTGGATGGCTCAAGTCACAGTGTAAACATGCAATTGTCAGCTTCCGCCCTGTAAAGCCCCTGGCCCTTTTGATGACTGTCTTAGTCTATTTTGCTGTACTATAACAGAATAACAATGACTGTATCATTTAAAATGAATATAAACGTTTTGACTTAGGATTCTGGAGGCTGAGAAGTCAACATTGAAGGGCTGGATTCTGGTAAGGCGGCTCAGGATCTATCAGCCCAAGTGTGAGGCAGAAAGGATGGGGTTGTTTTACTGAAACTCTTTTGAGTTTCTGTATTAACTTAGGTAGTAGCTATTATCATCAGCCACTGCCGACAGCCCTGAGAGGAGCCAGCAGAGGGATCTACTTGCAGAGATCCTTTTGAGGCAGCTTTACTGTCAGGGTTTAGGCTGTGGGCACAGATTCAGTGACAACCATAACATGAAAGTTTGAGAGGTTTTGAGATGCTGGAGGTCACCTGGTGTCTCTAACGGCCACACACCCGGAAGTCAGGGACAAAGAAGTAAGCATGACTAGCTGTATGCAATGGAAAATAAGATGTGTGCCGCTTTAAGTTCCCATGTAAGTCCTAAATGGTCTATTTAAAGGAAGAACCAGGAAAGTGGGGGTCCCTAGGTTCTCATCCGGGGCCTAGCTTTGTACCTTACCAGGATTGACTCCCTGCTACCACAGTATGCAACTAAACCACTTAGGACATTCTAAGTCTGTTTGCTTTTAAGATCATAGTAGGCCAGTGAGGAGGAGGAGGAGGAGGGTGTCAGGAGAGGGTTCCTCTGCTTTGTACGATTGTCTCAGCCCTTGGGCCCCTTTCATCTGTGGTTCTTATACCTCCAGCTCATTCAAATGCTCTGTTCAACTTCCTGGAGAGGAAAGAGAATGTGAGTCATGGTGGGGTGTGTGGGTCCCTCTAAAAAGTCATTTTATGCCTTCTGCCACGTCTCTTTGGTCAGGGCCAGCCACATGGGTACCTCTGGCCATACTGACTGCTAGAAACTATGACCACTAGGAGAACGCAGATGTGATGGGCAGCGGGGGCCTCTCCACCTTCCGGCACTCCCCATACCAACTGTTCACCTGTTGCCTTCCACCTGGAACATCGGCAGCTTTTCTGTTTTTGAGGTGCTGGGGATGGAACCCAAGGCCTCATGAATACTTCACCCTGATACCTATACCCTACACCTTGGATCTTTTCTTCCCTAAGAAATAAGTGTGGAATCTGACCGTGCCTGGACCAGACCCTTCAGATAGTAATGACAGGTGCCCAGACAGCAGACCCTGGCACCCAGCAGTACCACACAGATACTTCCCCAGTTTAGGTATCTCCAGCATCAGCATCCGGAATCAACCAAGCCCTGATTCACACTTTGCTATCTGCACTGCCACTACCACACTGGTGCCTTGATCAAGCAGGTGAGGGGCACTGCCCTACGGAAGGCAGCTTCCAGAAAGACTCCGAGGGGTGATGACAATTCCAATGTAGTGCCAGGCCAGATAGTCTCCTCCCTGGAGAGTCTGCAACTTACAGTTCGTTTCTTAGTATGGAAAGACCCTGCTCCCTGACAAAGAGATTCAAAGTATCACTGAACCTGTGTGTGAGGGCCGTGGAGAGACAGAGTTGAGGGCCCTCCCAGCACTTCTGGGAGCAAACCGTCTGTACCACCCAAGCAGAAAACTGTCTACACCTGTCAAAAGTGGGCACTCCATTGACATTCAACTACCTTAGGTGCTTGAACTCGACACCACAATCCAACACAGTCCAGCATTCTGCAACCATAGGGAGTTATTCAAAGAAATTGTCGACCATATCCATTTACAGCTCAGCTTAATATTATGGGCTCACGATGTATACTTCATTTTTATACTTTTCTGCT
>PVKA01022640.1:0-36830 GCA_004027165.1 Ctenomys sociabilis | reverse complement strand
TATATATATATATATATATATATATATATATATATATATATATATATATATATATATATATATATATATATATGGATATATATATATATATATATATGGATATATATATATACATATATATATACACATTTCTTAAGGAAAACATGTTCATAATCAAATATATTGTGAAGATATTGAGCTAAGCAGATATGAAACACCTTTCTACTTTGCAAGACTTCTCAGAACCTTTGACATGCTAATGTACATTAAGACTTTAAGAAAGGAGTTATATTTTACAGTGTTTCCACAATATTTGATCATGGTGTTATATTTTCACTGAACATCTCTGGAAAGCAGTGGTTCATAGGCAAATTTTATTTATTTATTTATTTATGCTCAGGATCTCACTATGCAGCCTACACTCATAGTGATCCTCCGGGTTTCTGCCTCCCTAGTGCTGGGATCACAGGAGTGCACCACCACACCCAGACTCCATCACCCGCTCAGCGCACCTGAATGCAGGGCCAGCGCAGCATGAGGAACCAGGGATCAAACCCTGGCCCCTGAGCTTAACTAAGCAAGTGCTTAGTCCAGTGAGCTATACCACCGGCCCTTCATGGGGCATATTTTGTAAACCATAGCTATGCTGATGTTTATTTAGTTAGGGATTCCGGAGATTTTGGTATCCATTTCACAGGAAGGTCATAAAGCCTCTATCTTCTAGAGGTTAATTCATACCTTCACTCTCTAGAGAGCTTTGCTCCTTTACCATGGAAACATTTACTGTCTGTTTTCCCTCATGCTTCCCAGAACTGGTACTCAAGGAATGGACTCTATAACCTCATTCCTAACACTTCCCACTTGTTTTTTTTTTTTTTTTGTAGGCTTTTGTTCAGATGAAGTATTGTGTGTGTGTGTGTGTGTGTGTGTGTGTGTGCATGTGTGTGTTTATGTGTGTGTTACCAGGGATTGAACTCCAGACCTTGAGCTTTCCAGGCAGGTGCTTATACTGCTGAGCTATCTCCCTGTTCAAAACCTCCTGCACATTCTCATTCCCTCTGATATAGCCACCTATGACCAATCACTACTGAGTGGCTAAGACCAATATGAGCAATTCTCATATGATCTTCATGTGATGTAATGTCAGGTGCTTTGTTCACATTAATTTCATCATGTATATTTATCTTTTTAAAAACCAGAGTGCTTTGATGTAAAACAGAACCCAATTCACAGATACCATATGTTATGGTTTGTGTCTAGTTGTTGCCCCAAAGCCTCATCAGTCACTCGGGTAGGTTTCTAGAGTTTGTGATTAATTCATGATCCAATGCTGGGATTGTGGGTATGCATGCTACACCTGCCCTCTTCCTGGGGCAGATAGCCTGAATACAATGTAAGCAAGAGAGAGAGGCTTGCTAGCTGCTGCAACTGTTATTCCTCCTTTTGCTTTTTGTTGTTTTCCACCTCAATGAACTGCTGCCTTCTGCCATGTGCCACCCGAGTATGGATTGAAATCTTCACCACCTGTGAACTAAGTAAACCTTTCCTTCCTTAATTTTGAGCATTAGATATTCTGCCCCAGCAATGAAAAAGAGAGAGAGAGAAGTAACTGAGGCACCATATTATTTTATATAGGAACATCCTGAAGTCCAGAAATATAATAGCTTTATTAAGGTGCACGTGGTCAGTTAAGGTCAATACCCAGAAAACTTTGGTAGTTTTCCAAGTGTGCAAGTCAGTGGTGAAAAGCATCATAATTATTCTATGATGCTTCCCAGCAATTCAGCCAAGAGACAGCAGTCTACTAGACAAAGAAAACACAACTTAAATTTTCTGGGTATTTCGTGGGGTTAAGTGACTCATCCCTGACCCTCAAAACTGCCTTATTTCTCACAAGTGGTTTAGTGGCAGAGATTATAGTGCACACATTTCTGATAAAGCATTTCACTTCCCAAAGTCTGCCAAGATTCTGCTAATTAAGGGAAGCATTCTACTTGTTAGAGTCACAGACAAAGACTCTCTATGCTGATTACCTCTAGCCAGACTGACTGGGGGCATCTTGATGAGATGATGAGATAAAACTGAGCTTCTCAAAAATATATTGTTCCCTTCTCTTAGAAGCAGAGGCGAGGACTTCCTAGCTTGGTGAAATTACCCTCCATACTCTTCAACATTCCTTAAGGAAGAACCTATGGGTTTTTAAACTGTTTTCTCTGCAAAGTAAATATAGTTAAGCAGCACAAAGGAACTTCTGACCATTACAAAGGAAAGTGAGCCAATAGCCACAGCATGAAAATTCTGGCTTGACCATTAGTCCAAACTCTTCCTCCATGGTGCCCCTATGGAATGCACCCACTATTCACCATCCAAGTTATCATTTCTTCACCTTGGATGCTGTGTCCCACACACAGTCACTTTTAAACCTGTAGAACTGGCAACCAAGGTAGAGTGCATTTGACAACCCTAAGACTGCAAGGTGGCCATTACTTTGGGACAAGCCCCAATGTGAGTGGTGCCAGGGTGGCAGACCATGCCTGATGTCCACTTCTATACCTTGATGGCCTCATCCTAAAAGAAGTCCATTTTCTTTTCTTTTCTTTCTTTCTTTTTTCTTTTTGTATTTCAGGAAAGGGTCTACAGGGTGTTTAGAGTTTCACTACTAGATCAGACTCATAGTGATATGCCCATTTACAGCCTTCCAAGAGCTGGGATTACAGGCATGCACCACCATGCCCAGTCTCAATTGCCATCTCAGCACGCCCCAGTGGCAGGGCCAGCATGGCAAGCCCAGGAATCAAACCCTTGGCCCCTGAACCTTCTTGCAGATGCTTTAATCCACTGAGTTATTTGGCCAGCCCTAAGAAGTCCATTTTCTACTTTCATGCTACCTGTGCATATGGGTCTAATGGGCTAAAATACCATAGAATGTCTTGAGAAGGTTCAACTTAGTGTTTTCATCAAATGTGAAGGTATTTCAAGAGTTATAAATGCCATCTATATACAAATAGGAGGATTTTCTTATGGAGAAAATCTTCTGCCCTTATACAATTTAATATTGTGCTCAGTCTATAGTATTTGAGTCTAAGCCTGGAATGTATAGCTCTTGCCCTACAGGTGCAATACAATAGGTCCAGTCTCTAGCATTGCAAAGTAAATTGTGATATCTGAATCTCGTCATTTTCAGCAAGGAACCTCTTCCCTGAAGAGGCTTCTCTTCTGTACTGCATGCTGACTATGTACTAGGCTTTCCCCCCTTTTTAGGTCTAGAGGTCAGACAGGCCAGCATTCAGTTTAGTATAAGAAGATACAGGGCCTGGCAGCTTTTCCTGAATACATTTCTTTCTGTACATAGTGTAAAATTAAATGAGAAAGAACCATGTGCATGCTTTATTTTTAGGGTGCTTCCTATTCTGAAATCTATAATTAGAACACAGGGGCTGGAATTTATGATCCTCATGCTTCAGCTTCTCAGAGTGCCGGGACTGTAGGGACAAGAAATAGTGCCTGGCTTAAAATGAAACATTCTTTTTTTTTTTTTTTTTTTTTTTATTCTTAACCAAGATTTTATTTTCTGTATTGATTTTTTTTATTTTATTGAACTACAAATGTCAATCAGACAGTTTCAAAACACCTTAACCATGCAGATTCAATAAATTAATACATTGCAAACTGTTTTAATAATGTTTTTGTATTGTACAAGGTGCATACATGATATTGTATTTACAGATATTATTTTAGCAGATATCTCTTATCATTGAATTAAGAGTGTAGCTGCTTATCTTATTTTTTATACCTGAATTATATCAAAAATTCAATAATTATTTTCCTAGTGGATGAACCATAGTACTAGAAGCCGACATAATATCCTGTCCAACCACCATTAGTGGAGATCTTGCCTCTCATAGAATTATGAGCACAGCGTTATCTATCCCAACTGTACTGTCTATACACACACATCATGATTTTTTCTTTCTACACCCCTTCCTTTGTCTACACCTGTCAAAGGTGGGCACTCCATTGTCATTCAACTAACTTAGGTGCTTGAACTCGACACCACAATCCAACACAGTCCAGCATTCTACAACCATAGTGAGTTATTCAAAGAAATTGTCGACCATATCCATTTACAGCTCAGCTTAGTATTATGGCCCCACGATGTATACTTCATTTTTATACTTTTCTGCTGGATGGTTAAGACCTAGATAGAGCAAGACTTATATACCAACACATGAACTTTATATTTCCTATGTGGTCAGTGATGTCCTCTCAGGGTTTATCTTGTAGTCCTGTACATTATTCTGTAGTTTCTTTGTCTGTGTCATCCATGTGGATGAGTCACGGCCAATGCTTGACCAGTTTGCTCTCTGTGAGAGTTTGAGAGAAAGTTTTCTCTCCATGTGACTCTCCCCAGGCACACTTTAGAACTTCAGTCTCTTTCCTCTGTGGCTCCATAATCTCCTTGTTCAGAAAATTTGGAGCTCACCTGAGTTTCATGATGTTGTAGTACAGGTTCTCCTATGTCCTGAGTTTTCCCTGACCTTGAAAGGGCCAAAATGTTGGCTGGCCTTGTGGCTCTTCTATTTCTCCAACTCTGACTTGTGATCTTAGGTTGTTAACCATCCAGAAGAAAAGCTGATTAGTATCCTGCAGCATATGCCATTCACTTCGCCTTATCTGACTCAATTGATTTTACTTGTTGTATGTTTCCTTTTGTATTTCCGCTTTTCACTTGTTATACTAGGGAGACTATATGATATCATTCTTGTAGCTTAATTGCTGCATTAAACTATTCATTGTCATCTGGGTAATATATAATCATTTTCAAATATATAATGATTACTAAATAATCATATCAATTTTTGAGTTGTAAGGAATTCTGGAAAATTCAGGTTATTCTCTTTCTCTTCTGCAAAATTACCTATTTTCAACTTTGGGGGACTCAAAACAAGTAATTATTTTCCCTTATCAATTGGTGTCCTTTAAAGCTATTTGGAAATGCTATATTTTCTTTCTGATACAATAAAATTGAAATTAGTTTTAAACAATGAACAGGCTAGAATTTTTACAAAGTGAGACCATGAGAAAAAGACTAATACTAATCCTTTAGAAAACTTCTGACTCAAAAAAGTAAGCAGTATGGGCTGGTCAAATAGCTCAGTGGATTAAAGTACCTGCTTAGACAGACCCAGAGGCTGGGAGTTTGATCTCTGGACTACCATGCCAGTCCACCCCTCAGGGCGCATTTAAAACTGGACATGGTGGCACACACCTATAATCCCAGCACTTGAGAGGCTGTAAAGAGGCAAATCTCATAGAGATGAGTCCAATCTAGGCAGTGAGATCCTGTCCACCCTGTCCACCCTGTCCCAAAATACAAAAAGAAAAAAGAAAAAAAAAAAAAAAACAGTGGAAATAGCCAAGGAAAACAAGTGGGGAGCTTTTTCTATAATTGAGGGATATTTCTCTCCTAGGGGTATTTCAATGTCAGTCTAGTTACATGCAGGAAATGTTCTTTAATTAAACTACCCACCCTCATTTGTTTCTGCCAAACAGGAAATAAAAACTACAATAGAATTGTAAGTCTAAGGAGTGACTCAGAAGCTCAGCAAGTGCCTGGAAATCAGTGGAACTAACAGAGCCCTCTTGAGCCAAGGGGAGGGATCTGTTTTAGCCTAACCAAAGCACCGCCATCCTGTTCTGTAAGCGTCATCCTCATACTAGGTCAAACTGTTGAAAATTTCCGCTGTCATAATGATCCCTGTTGTAAGCTGACTTAACTAACTTCATTTTGTAAAACTTATGTGAACTCCATTTTGTGATATTTTGTCCTCTTTGTAAACCCCACCCAGATGTTTTAAGAAATTGTCGACCATAGCCATTTACAGCTCAGCAAGACTGTGACTGCTTAAACAGATAAGGAATGCTTCCCTGAATTTAACAAAATATGCTTAACCGTCACCAGATGTCTCTCTGGATTCCAAAGAAGCAAGAACCAGGCCCAAATAAGCTTTGTAAAGACCCCTAAACTGCCTGTCCAGATAAGTAAATGACAAACTTCCTGTACAGATAGGGAATGACTCCTTCCCCAAGTCCTTCCCCCCGTCCTTTGTGGTTTTCAAGCTTAAAAACCCCTGTCTCCCTACTTTGGCATGCACCTTGCATGTGTTGCAGGGTGTCTGCCACTGCATACCAGCTAAAATAAAGCACTTCTTTTTTCCTTTTTGAGCCTGCCTCATTTTTGGGTTACAACAGGATCAGCTATATTTTGCTTCGATTAAAAATTACTCACTTTCCTTGCATGAGAATTTAAAACACCAACTCATCTTAAGTATTCCTTGTATATTGTAGCATGGTCACAGTGGTCTTCTAGCCTTCCAGAGTGTCATTATTATTTGTAGTGAAGCTTTGGTCAAAAGTCTGTCATCTGTCTGTCTGTCTGTCTGTCTGTCTGTCTGTCTGTCTGTCTATCTGTCTATCTATCCATCCATCTATCCACCCATCCACTGACCATGAGTACTGCATGATAATCTCTCCAAATCACATGGTCCTGGGACTTTATATCTCAAAGCTCTGGTGGTTCAGCCTAGGATGTGCCTGGTTGCATTATCTTCTTTCTTTTCTTCAATTGAATCAATGGAGGCGATGCCTTCCCACCAGATGGTGATTTTCAGAAAGGTCCATGGGAGGCCAGTGGAAAATTCTTGAGCAGTCCAGGAACTGGTGTCTATAGCTCCAAAGCTTTGGCGACTCGGTGAAGGCTTCCAGCTGATGACTCATGAGTCTCAATTTGGCAGGAAATTTCAAAATATTCAGTGGTAGGGGGACAATGTTCAACACCTTCAACTATTGAAATCCTACCCATTTTCTTTGTCAGGTCACTGTCTACTTCCCCCCTTTTACCATAAGTGACTGAGAGCCTCTCATAGCCCTCTCAGGGGGAGTTGCCATGGTCAGGAAGGTGTCAGGGAAGACCACAGAGAACGACAGACCAGGGAGAGCTGTCCTGCACCGATCAGTGCAGGAGAGAGAAAGGAAGGAAGTCATAAACTGGGTAACAGTTAGCTGATGGGCCCTGAGTTTCAGCTCCTTATCTCTGTGCTGTGGGGTGAGATAGATGAAATTCTCTGTTCCTTAAAGTGCTCGTCTGTAAAATATGTGAAATAAAAGAAGCTATTTCATTATGGGATGGATGAAATAACTATGAGGATTAAATAATGATAGAGATGAACATGCAAAATATTCAGAACAGGAACTGGCACATTGCAAGCACTAGATAGATGTCAGAGATTAGAATTAGGGGCTTAAAGCGGTATTTGTAAATTATAGAAGTATAGATTTGATATAAAAACCTAATGTCCCGAGAGAATAGGGAGCAGTAGACAGAGCCCAAGGAGAACTGCTATCTGTTTGAAGTCCTGGGAAAGCTGGGATTCCAGATAACTAAACTTCTCCTGGTGCCCTATTCTTTGATCACTTGCTTGGGATGTTATCTGCTAGCATTTGTGTGAACCTAGTGTTAGGCAAATGGTGGCAGTCAGTACAGATAGAAGTTTATATTCACTTAAATAATTATGCACATTCCTTAGCCTGCCTTTACCCCTCAATAAATGTGAGATGCTTCTGAGGCTCTGGGCTCACTTGGAGAGAGACTAATCTCAGCGAGACCTCTGAAGCTATGTTCATCAGGTCTTCTCTTCATTTCTTTCGGCACCGACCCATAACATACAACAGTAAATCCAGATCCTAGTGTTAATTTTGAGTATATGTATCCTATGCAATATAACAAACACAGTTATATTTAAAAAAAAGAAAGGAATTTATCACCATTGTGGTTACTTTTATATATCTTTGAATGAAAATGGTGAAAAGAGAAAAAGTATAGACTTGTTATGATAATCCATAATAATAAATACATTATCTAGTACTATTTATACCTAATTTCAATTTTAAAAGTAAAATAATTATTGACACATTTTACTAATATAGCAGATAAATTATGTTTTGAGATTTGGCTACAGTAATCCAGGTGTGGTGGTGCATACCTGTAATGCTAGCAGGACTGCTATGAGTTCCACCCTAGCCTGGGCTCACAGTGAGTTCAAGGCCAACCTGACCTACAATGCCAGACCTTGCCTCAAAAACTAAAGAAAGAATATAACCGTATTTGGCTACATTGCACATTTGACTATGCCCTTTTTAAACCCATGGACGATCATATGTTCATAATTTATTATAAATAAATAGTGATGTATGAGCCAAGCTTCACATCCTCCCATGCAATCTAAATAAACAGTTTGTGAGCAATCAGCCTGTAAACAGGCTTTTACAGTTGCTGAACAATAACAATTTGCTAAGAAAAATGAGATGAATTAAAATTAAATCAATATCTGCAAAATGTTAAATAAAATTTATTTCAAAATTTAATAATGTGAACATGCAAATAATTTCCTCTTGTTCAAATGACATTTCTTTTTTGTGCCTATACATTATTCAATACCTTTGGATCTTGTCTAATTTAACCTATTATAGTGATAGTGAATGGGAGCAGTTTCATTTCCATACTCTGTACGTTTTTCAGACTCGCGTAAAGAGTAAGAATGTTAACAGTGGCTACCTCTGGATGGAAGAATTTTAAGTAAATTTTACTTCCTCCATTATTTTTTGAATATTTTCCAATTTTTAGAATTGCCCCCTTACTTTTTTTTTTTTTAGAGCAGAATATATTTATTGGGGGAAAATAAGCTCTTGTCTGAAGAGGGACAGAAGAGGGACCTGAGCTGGTTGCCCCCACCCCTTTACTTTTTTTTTTTTTTTTTTTTTTTTTTTTTTTTTTTTTTTTTTTTTTTTTTTTTTTTTTTTTTTTTTTTTTTTTTTTTTTGTCTTTTTGAGACAGGGTCTCACTATGCAGTTCAGGCTGGCCTTAAGCTCAGTTTGTAGCTCAGGCTGGTCTCGAACTCACAACAATCCTCCTGCCTCAGCCTCCCAAGTGCTGGGATTACAGGCCTGCGCCACCACGCCCGGCTCCCCTTTACTTTTATAATACAAAGAATACAGTTTTTAAGAGCCTATGCTCAAAAAGTGAAAGGAATGGTTTTACGTCCCTTACAGAATATCTTGCTTTCTTTGCAATGTTCACATTATTAAATTTTTAAACAAATTTTGTGTCAACTGAATAGATTATACATAGTTTTTAATCTCTAATTTTTTTACTGAGAAAACCAGGAGTATTTTCTAGAGTTGATTATATAAATTTAATCCCTTGATTTTCTTTTATTTTAAAGGGAAAAACAATAAAAATGATATGGAGTTTCAGAGTAAGATAATAGAAAATTAACAGTAGTTGATATATCTTATATTGTCACCTTCAGAGAATTTCCTACATCCAATGAGGAATTTCCTGCATACAAAGTTGCTAAGAAAAATGGAGTAAAGAATTGAAATTACATCAATATCTGCAAAAATATTAAAATTTGTTGAGATCTTTAACAATGTGAATGTGCAAAGAATTTCCTGCTCTTGAAAACATTTTTCTTTTGTGTGCATGTATATCTTCCTCTAGCATTGCATCTTGTCTAACTTACCATGGATAGTAAATTGGCTCATTTAGGTTTGGACTACATCCTTTTCTTTTCTTGGGAATTGGACTACCACCTCCTGTTACAGGAAGCCAGCCCTGTATAAACGGCCCCGGTACAAGCAATGCTTAGTAGTTCGTGACTAACTTTGGACTAGAACTGCCGGCACAGTACAGGACAGCACAGGAACAGTGGTGGCAGCGGCAGGGCACCTGAGAAATCCAACACCCGTACATCTGTTTTGCAGCTCAGTAAGTACAGAATTCTTCACAAGTGCAGTCTTACTATGAAAAGATTCATCGCTATGGCAGATATGTGAGGAGACTTCCAATGGATGTGCAGACTTTTATTGTATTAGAGTTAACATCATTCTTTTCTTCTTGATCTAAATAATGAAAATCCTCAATATTTTAATCATTTCTGGTAAAAGCCTTTGAAATACAGATTGTGCCTCTATAGTCCCTGTGTTGAAATCTTATGGTGCTGGGTCAAAATCATAGTAGAATGAGCTGAGTAACAAGCCACAAGAAAATCTTCTATGATTAATTTTTTATATTCTCCTACCAGAAAAATATTTCAAGTCTACTACTTCGGTGAAAAGAATTCTTGAAGTCATGAATTCTCCATGGTTTCTCTCTATTCTCATGTTTGGTAAGTGGTTGTTATCAGACAGATCAGCCTTTTTCATTTGGGCACTATTGGCATTGAGGGCCAGAATGTCCTTCCACAGTGAGGACATTCTGCACACTGCAGGGTGGTTAGTAGGAGCCTGCATATTTCAGGGCAATATGTTCCCTACCTGTTAGGGTCATAGGTATAAAAAAATAATCATAAATGACCTATTTAGACATTGTGAAAATTCAGTATTATGTAAAGTGCTTCTCACAGTACCCTGTGGCACATATTAAGGGCTCAATAAAGCTTCATTAACCTGGTTATCTAATTATAATTTTTTGGTGAAGTCAATATGCAGTTAGGCTTGAGTGAATGTGATACAGAACCTAGAGGATGGCAAGTCACAAAAGTTATACACAGTAAATGATAGTATTTCTCATATGTTCCTTTGATTGTTTTCTTCTTAAATTAATTTTATTGAGAAAGAAATAGCAATGAGTTGAGTGTGGTGGCACGTGCCTGTAGTCCCAGCTACTCAAGAGGCTGAGGTGGAAGGGTTGCTTGAGTCCAGGAGTTCTGGCCTGCAGCACACTATGTCAATCGGGTGTCTGTACTAAGTTTGGCATCAATATGGTGACTTCCCCGGAGCGGGAGACTACCAGGCTGCCTAAGGAAGGGTGAGCCGGCCCAGGTCAGTAGTGGAGGAGGTCAAAACTCTGATCAGAACTAGCAATGAGACAGTTTCAAATACTCACAAAGGGTGAAAACACTTGTGTCATTCCAAAGACCACAAAGGAAAAATTAAGACTAATCCTAAGCACACTAAATAGAATGAAAGTGTAGCAGAACCAAAGTCTACTGTTCCTTCTCTATCCCTCTAGTGCTTCTCATTAGAGACAGTGGAGCCTGGTCTTACAACGCTTCCGCAGAAACCATGACCTACGAGGAGGCCAGGGTGTACTGTCAGCAAAAGTACACCCACCTGGTGGCAATTCAAAACAAAGAGGAGATCCAATATCTCAACTCCACACTGAGCTACTCCAAGAGCTATTACTGGATCGGAATCAGAAAAATCAATAACGTGTGGGTCTGGGAAGGGACCAAGAAGCCACTGACTGATGAAGCCAAGAACTGGGCTCCAGGGGAACCGAACAATAAGAAAAGTGATGAGGACTGTGTGGAGATCTACATCCGGAGAGAGAAGGATACGGGCATGTGGAACGATGAGCCGTGCAGCAAAAAGAAGCTTGCCCTGTGCTACACAGGTAGGAGGTATGAGGAGCACCGGGAGGAGCTTTGGCCATCTTGACAAGTTTACAGCAGGCCAAATTTGGTCTCTTTTGGTGACTTTATACTCCAGAAGATGTGATTTTAAGACGTGCTTCTTACCATGTTAACATAGAGAAGTTAAAATATCTCTTTACATCTTTGTAAGTAGACAAGAATGTGTGTCCATATGCATATAATAAATCTATACATATTAGACTTCATAGACACACATGTATGATGCATTTATTTTAGATACTTGTTTATTTTTGATGCAGAGAGTTTTCAGAGTTAATGATAAAATAAATTTTCTATGCCTGGTGCCAGCTATACTCCTAATTTCCACACATTAACATTCAGGCATAAACTCAATGAACCTGAAACTCTTTCAGTAGAATCTTACACACACTGTGCATTTGATGACATCTCTGCTCACTACTCGTGTTCAGTTCAAAGGAACATGCAATATACACAGTAACGATGATGCTCATTAGAGAATGTGATCTCTGCAGCTTCCTGTACTAATCAGTCCTGCAGTGGTCACGGAGAATGTGTTGAAACCATTGAAAACTATACCTGCAGGTGCCACCCCGGCTTTCACGGACTCAGGTGTGAACAAGGTGAGTGCGGTTCTCACCTCTACCTTTCCCTGACATGCCATTATTTTCTCTTGTCCCAGATGGCTTAGGAATCAGGTCTGTGTATTAACTTTATCCTAGGTCATATGATATAAGTTGATGATTGAGAGCTGAGATTATGAAGTCAGACCCTCAGAGTCAAATGTCAGACTCAGTACTTGTCTGAGTACCTTGTATGGTACCTTGGCCTGGTGGTCTGATGGGATCATCATCATACCCACAAGGCTGTCGTTGATGAAAAGGTCATTCTGAGGCCCATGGCTGTAGTTATGAGACCCAGAATAAAATAAGGTAAAGAACTAATCAACATCACTGGCTTACAGTCGCTTAGTGTCTGGCACACAGGGAACACTTAGCAAAAAATAATCACAAGGTGAGGAAACAGACCTGATTTGCATCTTTTCAGTTGTAACATGTAAAGCACAGGAAGACCCTCCACATGGGAGCCTGGCTTGCACTAACCCCTTCGGGAACTCCAGCTACAATTCCTCCTGCTCTGTGAGCTGTAAACAGGGCTACCTCCCAAGCAGCAAGCAGAACACGCAGTGCCTGTCCTCTGGAGAATGGAGTGGTCCTGCGCCAGCCTGTGAGGGTGAGTCTTTCTCAGTACTCACAGGATATATTCTCATTCAACCTACCTGCACATTCTATCCCACAGAAAATATTGTCGAAACTCTAGGGAAAGCTATTTTTTTTATTACTGTGTTTAGTAAATATTCTTTTCTCACTAATGCCTGTATGGGCAATCTGTTACCTGCTAGTTTGAGGGATACTTTTAATTTATGTTTGAAAGGGTATTCTGGGCTGGGGATGTAGCTGATGCAGGTACATGCAGCACAGCACCTGTTTGGTGTGTGTGGATATCTGAGGTGGACATCTAGTACCAAAAAAAAAAAAAGAGAAAGAAGAAAGGGCAAGGTGGAGCAGGGCTTGGTGAAGTGAGGCACAGAAAGAGAAAGAGGTTTTCTGAATCTCTGGTGAGGGGCAAGGGACAGCAGCACAAAGGCATGGAACCACTGAAGATGTCTTCATGACTTTTCAATCTTTTCTCTTTCAATATTCCTTTATAATGAATCTGTTCAAAGGGCAGAATTATTGAGATGAGGACAATAACAGGAGAGGAAGTGGGGGAAAGGTATATCTATGTACATATGCAGGAAGAATTGGATAATTGTACTGTGGGCTTCTGTGCTCCATGAAAGCAGCAGTTAATACTTAATGCTTTTATCATTTTTTCCTCTCTCTCTCTCTCTATTTTTCTGAACTGGGGATTGAACTCAGGTCCTTGTGCTTGCCAGGCAAGTGCTTATTCCATTGAGCCATTTCCACTGCCCTCCTCTTTTTCTTTAAATTTCTTAAAATTTTTTCTCTTTCCAATTTTGCATTCATATACCTGGTAATCTGAATGGTTAAGTTGAAGACAACACTTGGCAATGCAAAAAATATTGTCCAATTCATATTATTTTGTTAAGTGAAATTCTGTATCATTTCTAATTCATTTTATTATCATAATTTTTATGTTCTTTAAAAACAAAAAAATGAAAAATCTTGTATGAAACAAAATTTAAGAGGATCAATCCTTTAAGTCACACTGGGATAAAATAATATCCCTTGTTATCTATTTTGATCATCCCAATTATTCATACAGCATGCTCTAGGATCTGCATCACGCAGATTCTGCACAATTGAAATGATAAAATCAGGCACCACTCAGCCTGATTGTTTCTTGACCATAAAACAATATGAATATATGAAAATATCAATAAAAAACATAATTTCTTATGAGTGTTTATCCCTGCTGCAAGAGTGACCACAGGTGGCACAGTGCACAGAAGCAAGTCCGTGCAGATGAGAATTAGTTCAGTCTGAGAAGAACCCACTGGGGATACTCGCAAGGATATGCCCAGGCCTTAGACAGTCTCTCTGCAGAATAGCCCTGAAGCTGAGAACTCTCTGGCCTTCATTTAGAATATCAATATTAGAGGAAAAAAGTTCAGGAGCAAACCATTTTGACCAGAGAACTCCCTCAAAAGTTGGCAGTTTTTCTGGGGAAAAAAGAAAAGACAAAGGTTAGATACAACATGTTTCACTGATCAGAACGTCTTTTTGTTTAACTATTTGATTCTCATAGATCCTGTGTGCTCTTTGCCACACAGATTAATTATTAGTGAGCTGTGGCCCCACAGTTTAAGCATTCATTCCTGGTCAGCTCCCCTAAATGGACTCAGCTGTTCTGGATCTATCCTTCTAAGGGAACATTCTCACTGTTTCATAAATGCAATAGCAAGTGAAAACAAGATTCTTCTGTAAAACTCAAGGTGTGCCTTCATCTCCACAGTGGTGGAATGTGATGCACTGACAGCACCCGCCAATGGGGTCATATATTGTTTGCAAAGTCCTGAAAGATTTCCGTGGAACACAACTTGTGCATTTGAGTGCAACGAAGGATTTGAATTAGTGGGAACCGCGAACATGCAGTGCACCTCCTCCGGGATCTGGGAGAACGAGAAGCCAACCTGTAAAGGTAAGGCCCTTGCACTTGCACACCCTGAAAACCTTCTCTTTCTCCACCCACACATGAAACGGGCAAGCCAGACTCCTGATACACACTGACACCTGTGTTATAGCTGTGACCTGCGATGCCATCCACCAGCTGCAGAATGGCTCTGTGAGCTGCAGCCACTCTTCTGCTGGAAAGTTTGCCTTCAAGTCATCCTGCAGCTTCACCTGTGAGGAGGGCTTCGTGTTGCAGGGGCCACCCCAGACTGCGTGTTCTGCGCAAGGCCAGTGGACGCAGCCTGCTCCAGTGTGTGAAGGTGAGGCTCAGCCTCTCCACGTGCTCCATTTTAGCGAATTAGCAGCTTTGCCTGCGGGAAGTGCAGAGGAGGCCAGAAGTTCACTTTATGCATACACATGAGACTGGACATGCAGCAGTCACCGCATGTCTCAGGATTCACATAAAGATCCAGTCCTTGGCCAGGGAAAGGACTGTATGTAGGAAGAGCAAATCCGTGGTTGATTTCTTAACAGTGCTCAATTAGTATAACCTTGCAGCCACTATCAGTAAGCAGAAATCTTAATCTAAAACATCATTTTAGAAAATTTAAAGCATAGCATAAAAAGAACATGCCTTGAGTATAAAATTCTTATGATGCTTTTCTTGTGACATTGCTCCAAAGTCTCAGTGATGAGAAAGCCTCCAGCATGGCTTTGGCTACAGAGACATTATTTTTTAATGAAAAAAAGAAAATTAAATTTCATAACTAATTAATAGAAGATAGCAATAGTTAATCCCATGTGTATTGTTATGTTTAAAGTAGTTAATAAGAATACGCGATACAGGCATGAAAATTCTGTGAAAGGTAATAGCAGAAACATTTCTTTTCACCATGGTAAGAGAAACCAGTACTGAAACTATCATGTGTTTTATTCTGTGCTTTGCCCTTCCTTCCCTTCCACTTTCCCCCATCCTAGAACTTTTTTCTTTTGAACAACTTCTTCCTGTTACACAATACCTATTGTGTACTTTGGACCTTATTTTCTGATTCAGCTTCCCACACCAAGAGACAATATAATGTTTACACGTGTCAATCTGATTTATTTTACTTCTGAATATGTTTTCAAGCTCCATCCATTTACTTATAGCAGTCTCAAGTGGTGTTCAATCTTTGATCACATCTTATTTATCCATTCCTCAGTTGATGGGTATTTGGGTTATTTCCAAAATTCAGCTGTGACACATTGTGCTTCTATAAATGTAGATGTATATATATTACTATTATTATAGTGAAATTTTTCAGTTCTTCTGTAAAAAATACCTACTAAGTGACTAGCTGGGTCCAATGGGACCTCTAAGTCTAGTTTCTTGTGGCATCTCCACACTGATTTCCACAGTGAAATGTCCTAGCTTACACTCCCACCAACAGTGGAGCAGATTTCTTTCTACCCATAGCTTGGCCAATGTGTTATTGGTTGATTTCTTGACAATAACCATTCTTTCTGGGGTGGGATGAAATCTCCGTGTTGTTTAATTTGTATCGCTTGAATAACCAATGATGTTGAATATTTTCTATATATTATATTTATTTGCAATTTGTGTGTCTTCATCTGAGAAGTGCATGTTCATATCAAATGTCCATTTTTGAACTGAATCTTTGAATTTGGTGTACCTGACATTTTTCATTTTTTACATGTTCTAGATAGTTATCCTTTGTCTGAAGGGCAACTCTTAAATTTTTTTTCCCTCTGTATGGGTTGTCTTTTTATTCTGTTGGTGATTTATTGTAATGTGAAGAAGGTTTTTAGTAAGATGAGATTTCAGTTTGAAGCATTTCCCATGTGCTCTGGATTTTGTTTAGGAACTCTGCATCCACCTATGATTTCAAGATTTCTGCCCACTTTCTCTTCAAGTATATTTAATGCTTCTGTTTTAATATTTAGATCTTTGATTCCTTTAGACTTTAGCGTAGTGTATAGTAATGATCAAGAATCTACTTTTAGTTTTTGGCCTGTGGTGAGCCATTTTTTAAAGAGGACCAATTACTAAAGGGGCTATCCTTCTTCCAGTCAATGTGTTTTGGCACTTTTGTCAAAGACAAGGTGTTCATAGTTGTGCCTGCATGTTTGAACCTGTTGCACTGATATTCAAGTCTAATTTATTTTGCCAGTACCATGCTAATTTTATTATAGTAGCTTTGCAGCAAAATTTAAGCTAGGGATTGTGGTGATCCCTGCCTTGTCAATCCCTGCCCAGAATTGCTTTTTCTATTCTAAGTACAGAGACATCCTTGATACTTACCTAAGTACCAAAATTTAATTCACTGTAAGCAGGCACAAAGATGCTAAAAGTATGTAGAAGTCTATAGTGGGTGTGGGCACTTTCATGGCAACTCAACACAGGACAATTTCCAGTGGCAGAATGTAAAAGAAAAGCCATGAAACACACACGTTTTACTTAGCTATCTTCTTTCTTTTTGGTAGCATCTACAAGCATCTAGGGCGGTTGTTTTTCTCTGACCACACAAAATCTTTCCCTGGACCCTAACTTCTTTTGCACATCAGAAAAGCAGTGCCAAGGAACCAATATTCCTGTTAAAATCTGTCCTTTCTTTGGTGCCATTGTCTATATGGAGCTTGGAATTTGAAGAAAACACTGCCTTCTTCTCCACAGTCCTTTAAAATATTAAAGAATCATCTTGAGTTCTTTGTTGCTATGTCTTAAGTGAACTGTGCCATCAAAAGCTAAATAGTTTCCAGTTCTTCCAAGCTATTTTCTGATTATCATTGTGTTGTCCCAGCTTTTCAGTGGAGGGCCTTCTCCAGCCCCGAGCAAGGGTCCATATATTGTCTTGCTAGTGCTTTGGGAGGTTTCTAAAGTGTGAGTTCTCTTGTGAGCAGAGATTTGTGTTGTGATGACCTGGAAGGTTCCCGTGTGACCCCACAGGAGAGTGGGAATAGTTGCACATCAGTAATCCCAGCTCTTGGGAGGCTGTAAACAGGGGCATCATGACAAGTCTGATCTAGTAGTGAGACCCTTTTAAGAAAAGAACCATTGAAGAGGTGAGACTTGGTTACCTTGAGAGACCTGCTGTTATACAGCACAGATAAGCCTCTAAGTACTCTCTTGTGTCTTCCAGCCATGACCTGTGATGCTGTTCATCAGCCCCTGAATAGCATGATGAAATGTATACATTCCCCTACTGGGCAATTCACCTACAAGTCCTCCTGTACTTTCCACTGCAAGGAAGGCTTTGACTTACATGGATCATCTGAACTTGAATGCACTTCTCAAGGACAATGGACCCAAGCTGTCCCCTCTTGTATAGGTACCACTGAGTTCAGACTTTATTTATTTATTTTTTAATTTTTATTGTATTTTAGGGAAGGATCCACAGGATGTTCAGGGTCTCACTACTAGATTGGACTCATAGTGATCCCCCTGTTTACAGCCTCCCAAGAGCTGGGATTACTGGTGGGCCACCATTCCCTGTCTCAGCACATCCCAGGACCGAGGCAGAATAGCAGGCATAGAGATGAAACCCTGGCCCCTGCTCCTGCTTGCAGACACTTTAATCCTGTGTGCTATTTGGTGGGCCCTGAGTTCAGACTTAAGATATGGGTTAAATAGTTCATAAATCACTGCACCTGAGTTTTTCAGTTTGTTTGATCCTAATTTCTTACAAACTGAATACAAAAAAGGGTTCATGAATTACACTTGGTAGTGACTTGTAAGCCAGATGTATCAGGTCTTTCAGCTGATATTTCCTGAGCTCTGCCTATGGGTTATTGTTTACAGTGGCACATTGCTCAAGGCCAGAAATTACGGCACAGATCAACATGAGCTGCAGTGGGGAGCCTGTGTTTGGCACAGTGTGCAAGTTTGCATGTCCTGAAGGATCAAAACTCAATGGCTCTGCAGTTCTGACATGTGGTGCCACAGGACAGTGGTCGGGGATGCTGCCTACCTGTGAAGGTGAAGCACTGATTGATGGTGGTTTTTTAGGGGACTGAAGAAGAAGGGAAGCTACAGTGTTCATTGATTAAGTAGTCATTATATGCAAATGAGAAATGCTGCTTATGCTAACAAGCTGATGAATATATAATGAAAAGAAACAAAAGAAGTGGTATGTTGATAGACTGGATAGAATTGCAACAATTGGAAAAAGAAGGACTGGCGGTATAAGGAGGAGGGAGATATGGAAAAATGAGAGAGGGAGGGAAGTGAGACATGGGAGGAGAATGACAGAGAGAGAGAGAGAGAGAGAGAGAGAGAGAGAGAGAGAGCATCATTTAGCATTATCTAAGGTATTATGTGGCGTTGTGTGAGAAGGTAGCAGATTAGAGTTCTCTGGTGTGGGAAGGGCATGATGCTACCCTCAAGGTGAGTGGTACACATGCCACAATTTGTGCCTTATACATTTACATAGACGACTCTTTTGTTCCTAGTAGACAATATATGAAAAAATGGTCCAATGGACATAACAGAAAATCCATTACTGTGTGTGATGGCTCTCCCTCTCTTGTTTCCTTAGCTCCTGTGGCCTCTGGCATGTCCTTGGCAGCTCAGCTTTCCATTGCAGGAACCTCCCTCCTGGCAATGGGATCATTTCTCCTCTTGGTTTTGAAAAACTTTCGGAAGAAAGGTGAGGGCATTCATGAAGTACTCCAAAAATCATCCTGAATGTCTGTCGTTTTCCTTATTCAGGAGTTATGGTCTTTCTTACAAATTTAAATAATTACTAACATCTAGTTATTAAACATTAATAATATACTGTGTAATTAAGCAAAAGTCTTAGGATAAAGAGTTCAAAGTGCACCTTGAAGTTGGAGGAGGCTTAAGAAATATCAATGTTAGTGGAACTAACACTGCACAATTCTTGGATATACTACCTGTATTGAATTCTATGGTCCCCCTCGAGTTGCACAGAGAATGCCATAATTAGTACTTCTAGGGAAATGGATATAGTGCTACCTAGAATGGGAATACCATTTCAAACTGTGGAAATATCCCTTAAGGAATATCCAAACATGCATACCAGAGTCAAGGTTGGCCCTTACAGAATGTGTCTGTATTTGTGATGTCTTTAAAAGTCATTTAATCTAAATTAGTGATTTTCTTTCTCTTGCAGTAAAAAAATTTGTTCCTTGAAGGTAAGTTTCATTTTTTTTTTTTTTTTTTTCGGTGGAACCGGGGATTGAAGAAGTCAGGTCCTTGCACTTACCAGGGAAGCGCTTATTCTACTGACCCATCTCCCTGGTCCTTAAGTTTCATTCTTGTAGAAAGCAAGATATTGAATATGCTGCATAGTTTTCTCTCTTTGGAAAACAAAAAGTGCTTTATTTAGTGTTTTCACTTTTCCAAACAGTTCTTAGTACAGCCTTCAAGAATACAAAAACTGACAGATCCCTCCTGGAAACATTTAAGTTCCCCCCCCCCAAAAAAAATCAGGTAACATTAAAAATGACACAGTAATGTTAGAGCCCAACTTCTTCAAAATTCTGTTTCTCTTTTACCACTCCTCCCAAAAGAAAACCTTGCCATTGCCTAGGAGGCTCATTGTCTTCATACAATTTCCTGGAAAGTTTTTTTATTTCTTCGTAGAAAGAGGAAAGACCTAAGATTGGCAGTTGTTGAATTATTTCATTATAGAAAGATAAAAATCATAATGGTATCTCATACAGCACTCAGTGTGTTCAGGCAGTGTTTTAAGCTAAGTGTTCTACCAGATGGGGATTCTTACTCTATTTCCTGCTGCTCAGAAGAAAAAAGTGAAGTGCAGAAAAGTTATTTGCTTGAAATCTAAGGGGTACACAGTGGTGTATTTAGAATTCAAACCCAAACCACCTGGCTCTAGAATCTGTGTTCTCAAATATCTGCTTGGGAGTGTCTGGATTGGGCTGGTCTAGTCTCACTGAACAGATTTTTACAATAAATTTTAGATTTACAGGAAAATGGAACAGAAAGTACAGAGCCCCAGCATATCCCTTTATTCCTTCACTTCCAATTTTCCCTATATCTAAGATTTTGCATTAGCACTGCTCATTTCTTAGAACTGATGGTCTGATAGATACGTGAAGTAAACTTCTCAGTAATGTCAGGTTCTTATTAGTGTTGTATATTCTGCAGAATTTTAACAGATGTGTGTTGACGTATATTTGCCCTCACAGTGACGCAAAGACTAGTTTCTCTGCCCTAAATGAATAGCTTTGGTGGTGCTATTTAGTCATGTCTGTGAGTATGCACACTACTGTACAGCCCTGGGTGCAGTGATGCTGCCAGTATCAGTCTGCAGGAGATTCTGGTGACACACACCCTTGCTTATATTTATAGGAACACTGTGTGCCCTGGGAATTACATGCTCAAGACAAAGAGCTTGACAGCTGTTGAGATCCTGGGCCTTTCCTGCCTGTCATGCCTGCCATTTCTACATCTGGGTCTGGGACTTGAATGGATCAGAACTCAATGAGAAGACCAATGTTCTGCCAGAAGGACTCAATTTTGTTTTGGCCTAGCTGTCCTTGGAATCACAAAATGGTGGCTACTAAAGGTAACTCACATTCTCTTTAAAGCAAAACTGAAGAGCCCAAGACTGTGGAATCTCAGAATTCCTTTCCTGTTTCTCCTTCATCACTCTCAAATCTTGATGGAGAAAGAATGTTTCTTTTGTTCTTCACCATATTTCAACTGTTAATTGGTACTTACTGTTGTGGGGATAAATAGAGTCCAGGGAAAATGAATTAGCCCCATGTATTTTATTTCTAACTTTTAAAACCCCCCAGACACCAATGCCCAATGGTGACTGTCCAGGAAAGATAATATCAGTGCACATTGCTAACTGTATATCAAACTTTGGTGGACAATTCCTAAGCACAGTGTTCATTGTTTTATCCCTATGGAATTCAATGCTTTTAAAATTTGTTCTTCAGCATTGTGTTCTCCTTTACTTACACTGCCTATAGCATAATCTTCCATAGCTATTAATTCAGTACTATGGACTATGTCACTTATTTTAGATCATCATCTCTTAGTTTATTAAAATATTGATGTTAGATGCTAAGTAAATGCATTTTAAAAAGAAACAGATGCTCACCAGAGTGAAGTTCTTGGTGTTTTACCATAGTTATTTTTAAAGCATGGTACTTTTAGGTCTAAAAGCCTTTCTTTCTTTCTTTTTTTTTTTTTTTTTTTTTTTTTTTTTTTTTTTTTTTTTGGTGGAACTGGGGATTGAACTCAGGCCCTTGCACTTGCCAGGGAAGTGCTCATTCTACTGAGCCATTTCCCCAGCTCCTAAAATTCTTGTAGATTATGTGAGATTTTAAATCTATGAGAAGGACTCACTATTTAAAGCAGCTATCTAGTGCATTTTCAAACAGTGAAGATGTCTAATGGTCATTCACTAGTAGTATTATTTTATATGGTTGGGTGCTCTGAAAGAGGGTACAACTTGGGTGAGTATTTGTGTTTCTTTCTAAGCAAAGCTTAAAGTTCTTAAGGAATTTCCAGTTATAAGCGGCAACACGAATTCTTGCTCAGTAAATGCCACAGATGTCCACAAAAATGCTGTCCTCAACTTCCATTAATTTAACATGTTGGAAAGAAAAGAAAAGTTGAAGTGCCTAAGACTGAAGGCATGGGAGAAACTAACATGATCATACTGTGTATGGGACAGTTGCATTTTCTGGAATTTCTCAAATGTACATATGTAGTATTTATACTACATGAAAAATAACTTCATGAATTATAAACGTGGCTTGTGTTACAGTACTATATAGTATTTTAAATTATGATGTAAATGTTTTACAGTTTAAGTATATATTTAAGCTTTATCAGACTTATTGAAGTATACTGTAAAGTTGGACAATAAATGTACTCATTTATATTTATCTCTGTGTATAGACTCTTAAATTTTTTATTGCACTTATATAAAATCCACATACCATAAAATGCCCCCCTGTAAAATGTACGAGATCAAGCAATTGTCATCACTGTGAGCTCCAGGAGATTTCAGTCCTCACGCAACAAACCCTGAACCCATTATCAGTTGCCCTAATTTTCCTTCCACTGCCCTTGCAGCTACTAAAAACCTCCTGTCTGTGGCTATGGATTTGTCTATTCTAGGTATTTCATACAAATAGAACCTTGTATGGATCCTGGGAAGATACCTCAGGGATCCAAAGGTCTTTCTGTCAAGCACAAGGACCTGGGTTTGATTCTCAGAACCACATGCTGTGCCAGCCCTGGAACACTGAGCATTCCTTGCCAGCGCTAAAACCGGGTGTAGTGGTGCACGCTACAACCCAGCACTGGGGACACTGAGACAGGAGGATCACTATGAGTCTGAACTGTGTAGTGAGAGCCTGTATGTAATAAATAAAAAAAATTTAAAGCACTCATGTGACTTTTTGTGTCTGGCTTTTTTCTTTTTACGAAGCATATGGTTTTCAAGGTTCACCCATGTAACATAAATCAGTTCTTCATTGCATTTTTACTGCTATATATAATGTTATTTTCTCTCATCATCAAAAGATGAACTTTGATTTTGCCTTTTGCCTGTTATGAATAATGATATTATGTATTCAGGGTACATGGCTCTTTTTAGTTTTGTAGGGCATGTCCCCAGAAGTGGAATGGTTGAGCCATGTGGTTGTGATGTTTGATTTCTCTGAGGAATAACTAAACCTTCTAAAAAGGTGTTGTATCATTTACAGTTCCATCAAAAATACACAATAGATCCAATTTCTCTGCATTCTGAATAATAACTTCCTATTAGCTTTTGGACTATCGTCTTCCTACATGGTGTGACATGGTATGCATACAAATTCTTGCAATTAAACTGAGGGGTCTGAGAAAATATAAATCTCAAAAAATCATAAGACTAAGGAAACTTCCATATGCTGGGTTCTTTCCCTTCCACTAGTCTCAATACTAAGCTGCTCAAGTTCACCAGGGCATATGCATTTATACTGGACGCTCAACTTATTCACTGGGATTAGATCCAAAATAACTTTTCTCCACTAAATATATGTGTTCTTGCTTTTACAATAGTGATAATCCACAGACCTAATATGCACTGATCTGAAAAATCTCACTGCATCAAAGTGTATGTGAAATTTTTAATAAACCTGGTGGTGTTTTTGGAGAGAAGTTGTTATCCTGTTAAAAACCTGTGTCTGGAAATAGGAGCACCATAGGCCAGGGGTAGTTGCACATGAGTTTTATGCATCATCTTATCTCAGATATATCACTTAAGAAAAAAGTAAAAATGGAAAACAGAGTGAAATTCTACTAAGTATGTTTTCATATAAGAATGAAGCAGATGGAAACTTGAGTTATGAGCTCAAAACAGCAGAAAGCAAGCTTTTTCAAGACAGAAAAGGGAGAATAATGTGGGCAAATTAAATGTGTCCAAGAAAAGCAATTCTCTGGGTTACCATGATACAGTTAGAAAAGAACATCCATAGAAGAAGAAAAGAATATATCCAAAAAGCAACTCTGGTATATTTAGTATAACTTGCAAATAAAAGTTTAGCTTCCATACATGGTTTCAGGGTAAATCCTGAGGGGATTTGACTGACCCTGTCAGATACAAAAGTTACATTTTAGTTATATAGGTCTTGCTTTAACTTAGTCTTAACCATCTGGCAGAAAAGTGTAACCATGAGGTATAAAAAGTAAAGCCATATTAATATGCTAAGCTGTAAAAGGCTCAAGTCAATGACTTCTGACAATTGCCAGTCTTATGGATAACCCACTACTATTATGGACTATTGGACTATATTGGGTTATTTTGCTGAACTTAAGTACCTACAATATTTGAACTGGCATCAAGTGTAAAAAAGTCCTTTAAAGATTTCTCCTAATACAGCTTCTCTAACAACAATGGAACACCCATCTTTGGAAAAGCAAAACAAAAAGGGGATATAAATAAAGAATCATTTTGTAGCGAACATATATCTATATCTATATCAATATATATATCCTAACTATTTTAGGATAGAGAATGCCCTTCTCTGACAAAGCTAATCAAAAAGAGGAGATACAAGTGCACAACCACTTTGTGTCTGTATGTTCAGAATAGTTAGGATAGATATATGGCTACATTGTCTTAATTCAACGAATGGAAAGATTTGTTCTAATAGTGTCTGTGGACAGGATGTCATGTCTGCATCTTGTACAATGAATGACCACTAAGACGACAATATGCAATGTATTAATTATTGAAACTGTCCTACTAATCAATTTTGAGTCTGTCTCCTTGCTATTTGTCTCTCAATAAAATTATTATTTTAAAAAGAAAGGTTTTTACTAATATTGCTTAGACAAGATATCATGTCTGCATCTTGTCCTCTGAATAACTACTAGGAAGACAACAATATTCAAT
Organism: Ctenomys sociabilis; assembly: GCA_004027165.1. Lineage (NCBI taxonomy): Eukaryota > Metazoa > Chordata > Mammalia > Rodentia > Ctenomyidae > Ctenomys > Ctenomys sociabilis. The sequence goes on along the minus strand of PVKA01022640.1, from coordinate 11,876 downwards.
GTATTAATTATTGTAACTGTTCTACTAATCTGTTTTGAAACCGTTTGATTGCTATTTTATTTTCTCATTAAAATGAATAAAAAATTTAAAGTTTAGCTTCCTTCTGACAGAATTCTGACCCAAGACAAATAATTTTATTTCTCTTCATATATTCATATAACCAGAAACTGAAATAGCGAATGTCTAAATTTAAAAAGTGTATCTCAGTAAATATTCCATTTCTCTTCAATCACAATTAATCTATCACTCTTGCCATTTTGTGAAGTAGTTCTGGAGGTCCTCTTTCTGCCTTTCTGAGATGTGACCAAAAACACTGAATGTTGCTAACTAGTGCCATCCAGAGGAAAGGTTTGTAAAAACATCTGAGTATGCACTCATCCTCCTTATTAATAGATCTGGCACCATGCAATTCTGGTTCTTCCTTAAAGCTGGTGACCATGAGAAATAAATGCTTTGAATTTATGCAGGGCATCAAGGCAGCTACAACTGATAAATAAAAGACACTCACACAAAGGGAATTTATACTGCTTGAGAAAATGGCAAGATGATGGGATAAGTGTATAAAAAATGAGGTATTTGGAAAATGATTCATGGCAATGTGTCTGTAATTGTAATTTTTTTCTTAAGTTTGGAAAGAGATAGTTCATGATATGACCAAATCATAAATAAAACACCATGGTAGATACCTTAGTTCATCCTTCTAATAAGTCTGTTGATCTGGTCTTCCCTGTTTCCAGGGTCTCCACCTCCCACAAAGTGGGTGGTCTTTTCTTTCATTCCACCTTGTGCAGATGCTAACTTGAACAGCTAGGAAGTTATTTGCCTCTTTGAAGTGATTTCCAACAGTATAGATCTCATGAATCAGATCTCCCATGCAGATGATTCCATATTTACCAAAAGATGGCACAATCAATGAATTATCTGTTAAGGCAATTCGCTTCTTACTGATTTTGCCATAGCCACGCGTGTATATTCACTCACTGACTTCAGGTTTGGGTACCACCATGCAGTGTATGGCTCCACAATTCTCAGCATGTTAACTGGAGCCTTGTTGAGCTTAATGAAGGTACCATTGAAGATTTTGGCGAAGGTGAAGAAGCTGCAACACCTTGCGGACCTTTGGGCTCATGTAATTGATACCCCTGATCCAGATGACAAATGCCAGTTTGGCTCTGCAGGACCTAGAAGATGGCAGCTTTTCTCACCATCCTCACTATCAGGTCTCAGTTCTGTACATCTGTCTGTACTCCTTATGATAGTGTCTGTTTTTTTCATAGATGAGCTTCCTCCTTGCTTAGCAAAGCATCTTCTGGGCAAACTTCTTTCTCAGGCGCTTTATCTTTGATTCTGTGAAATGTCTTTGCTTTTTCTTAAGGGTTTCTGGCACAGCAGGAACCTTCTTTTCCTTCTCTTCTACACACTCCATTGTTCTGGCTGTAATTAGAAAAGAGGAGTTGTAAATGGAATATTTTAAACAATTTAAATATTCATATTTTCAATCATACATTCCATATAATGGTTTATGAAGTAACCATGTTTCCAAAAAATAGATAAGATAGGCTTCCTTTTTATTTCAAAAATAAGAATAAAACTACAAGAAGGTTGTTATGGTAATCAAGAAGATCTTAGCCTCTGATCCCTCCATAATAGGAGACAAACCCAGACAACAGTTCCTCTACAAGTGATTCTCACTAAGTGTGCTGACTTCTCACTAACAACCCTCTGATGTGCTATGTGGTTTCAATCTCTACAAATTCCTCAGTCTCTAGATTCTCAGTCTGTCCTTGAGATGTACTGTGTCCACATCATTGACATGATTCACAAGTCACACTTTCCATCTCCCAACCTCATTTCCCCACGTGCCTCTTAGTACTGCTCTCCGCATACATGGGGAAGTGGAAGTGCCCACTTGGGGTGTCTGGCTTCTTTTACTTGCAATGATCCCCTCCCCCATAAGAGCCAATCACTCTTGGTCTGGTTAATTTCTCTTCAACTTTCAAGGCCCTGCTTAAATGTCTCATGATGGCTTCTTTTACATATCAGCTTATCTAAGCCAAGGTATGCTACTTCTTTTTCAATAAAATTTATAAAAAAAATAAAATAAAATTATATTTTCCTGATACAAAGAAAAAATAAAGGATGGAAACAACGCAATTGCACAAAATATATTTTTATACAATGGAGTATTTATTACTCAGATATGAAGAAATATATATTCAAGGCTTTTATAGGTAAATGGATGAAACTAGAGATCATATTCAAAAATGAAATTAATCAGAACTGCTGTGTAAACATCATATTGTGTCCCTAATATAAGAAACTAAAAGAGAAGGGGGCCGGGGAGATGGCTCAGGGGAATAAGTGCTTCTCTGGCAAGTGCAAGGGCCTGAGTTAAATCCCCTGTTCCACAAAAAAAAAAAAAAAAAAGAAAGAAAGAAAGAAACTAAAAGAGAAGGAGGAGGAGGAGGAGGAAGAGGAAGAGAACCCAAAAAACAAAAAAAAAATTAAGCTCCTTTCCATAGACCAGCAGAAATCCACAGTACAATTATGCAAGCCATCCTTCTTACATAAATAAATATAACTACTTCCCCCACTCCCTCATCTGTCCTTGTCATCTCAGTAATTCCTTCCATTTGAAAAGAATTGCTCTTTTTTCTCAGTATCTATTGTATCTTTCAGATTTTATTTATTCTATCACGTTCTTACACTAAGGAGACAATACAATGTTTGCACATGCGAGTCTGATTTATTTCACTAAATAGTGTGGTCTCTAATTTACTGATAAAAGCCTCATATCTATCCTTTCTATAGGTAAATAATACTTCATTGTGTAAGAACATCACATCTTCTTTATCCATTCTTAAGTTGATGGTCATCTGGGTTGTTTGCAGTATTTAGCTATGACAAATTGCACTGCTATAAACATGAGTGCACATATATTGCTTTGATGTGAGGTTTTCAGTTTTTCTGTAAAATACCCAGGAAAGGAATAGCTGGCTTGAATTAGACCCCCAATGCTAGCTTTCTGAGAAGTCTCCACATTAATTTCCATAGTGGTTGTAGTAGTCTTCACTTCTACCACCCATGGAGAAGGATTTCTTTTTCCCCACAGCCTCACCAGCATTTGCTATTGGCTGACTTCTTGATGACAGCCATTCTTTCTGGGATAAGGTAGAACCTCAGTGATGCTTTAATTTGCATTTCTCGAATGGCCAATGATGTTGAACATTTTTTCAAATACTTAATGCCATTTCTAGTTATTCATGTAAGAAGTGTACATTCATTTTTGATTCCTTTTTTTGTTTTTGTTTTTCTTTTTGGTGCCAGGGATTGAACTCTGCACCTTGTGCTTGCCAGGTGAGCACTCATGCCACTGAGCTATCTCCCTGGCCCAGATGCCTGTTTTTTAATTGGGTCTTTGAAATTTTGGGGACCTGATGTCTTTTTAATTTCTAATATGTTCTAGATAGAAGTCTTTTGACAGAGGGGCATTTGGCTATAATTTTTCAGTTTTATTTTTAGTCCATTGGAAATTATTTTGAAGTGCAGAAGCTTTTCAAGAAGATGGGATCCCATCTTGACTTTTTGCAGTATTTCCCTTTCAGTTTGCTTTCTGTCCACGAACTCTCTACCTACCCATATGTCTTTGAGATTTCTAACTGAATTTTCCTTCAGGGGATTTACTCTTTCTGTTTCAATGTTTAAACCTTTAACATATTTGGATTCTAATTTAGTGCCTGGTGATAGACGTGGGTCTAGTTCTGGTCTTCAGATGTGGATAGCCAGTTTTTCCAGCATCATTTACTAAAGAGGCGATGTTTCTTCCAGTGAATATGTTTGACCCCTTTGTCAAAAATAAAGTAGCTCAGTGAGTTTGTACTTATGTCTTTATGCTCATATCTTTTCCATTGATCCTCAGGTCTTTTCTATGACAGTACCATGATGAATTTTCACAATAGATTTACAGTATAATTTTAGGTCAGGAATTGTGATGCCTCCTTGCTTTCCTTTTCACCCAGGACTGCTTTTGACATTCAAGGTCTCTTCTGATTCCAGGTAAATTTTAGGAATGTTTTCTCTAGATCTGTGAGCTATGCTAATAGAATTTTAAAAGGGATTTAAATGAATCTGTATAACAATTTTGGCAGGATAGCCATTTTCACAATGTTGGTTCTTCCTATCCAGGAGCAAGGAATATCTTTCCAGTTTCTGAAATCCTCTTCAATGCTCAGAGCACTGCAATTTTCACTGTATCGATCTTTTACTCCCTTTGTGAGATTCATTCCCAAGTATTCAATTTTTTTGATGCTACTGTGAGTGATGTCACTTTCATAATTACACTTCAGTGCTTTCGTTGCTTGTGTGCAAAAATGCTGTTTATTTTTTAGTGTTTACTCTGTATCCTGCTACTTTACTGAATGTGGTTATTAAACTTACAAGTTTCTTGGTGGAATTTTTGTAGTCTACTATGTAGAGTATCATGTCATGGGCAAATAACAGTAATTTATGTCTTTATTTCCAATCATTGTTCCTTTTATTACTAGTTGCTGTCCAGTTACTCTGGTTAATGTTTCCAAAACTACATTGAATAAGAGTGATGGCAGTGTATATCCTTGTCTTATTTCTAACTTTAACGTGAGCTCTTTCAGTTTTTGTTCAATTAGCAGTGAAGACTGCTACAACCACTATGAAAATCAATGTGGAGATTCCTTAGAAAGCTAGCATTGTAGGTCTAATTCAAGCCAGATATTCCTTCCTGGGTATTTTTCCAGAAGAACTGAAAACTTCATGCCATAGAAATATATGTGCACCCATGTTTATAGCAGTGCAATTTGTCAGAGCTAAATCTTGCTAATTGATGATGTTGGCTGTTGGTTTCTGATAAATGGCTTTTATCAGGTTGAGACATACACCATCTATTCCAGTTTTCTGTACAGTTTGTATCATGATTGATCATTGGACTTTATGAAAAGCTTTTCCTACATCTATTGAAATTGTCATGTGATTTTTGTCTTTGGTTCTGTTGATGTGGTGCATTGCTTTTATAGATTATACTGAACCATCCCTTCACTCTTGGGATAAATCTCACTTGGTCATGATGTATAATCTTCTTGATGATTTGCTGCATTCCATTTGCTAGAGTTTTATTGAGGATCTATGTTTATTAGGAAGATTGGCCAGTAATTTTCTTTTTTAGTTGGGTCATTCTCTGATTTTGGTATCAGAGTAATGCTCATTTCCAGGAATGAGTTTGGGAGAATTGCTTTCCTCTCAATTTCATTGAAAAGATGGAGACAAAGGGGATTGCATTAAATCTTCTCTATACTTCTTGTAAAACTCAGCCATGAATCTATCAGGATCTGGGCTTTTCTTTTTTTGGTACTTTTTAAAAAATTATATCTTCAATTTTGTTTCCTGTTACTGGGTTATTCACAATTTATATATGTTCTCAAATCAACTTTGGCAATTCACATGTATCTAGGTAACTTTCCATTTCCACTGTGTTTTCCATTAGGTCAGAGTAAAGATTTCAGAAATAGGTATTGGTGATCTTGTGAATTTCTACAGGATCTGTAGTAATTTCACTCTTTGCATTTCTTATTGCATGAAAGTGAGTTTTTTTCTTTTTTGATAATGTGGGCTGGGGATTTATCCATTTTATTTATTCTTTTAAACAAACCTCTTTGATTAACTAATTATTTGTATTTTTTCATCATCACTATTGCATTAATTTGTGCTCTAATATTTATAAGTTCTTGCCTTCTTTGAGGTTTGGGCTTGCCTCGCTCTTCTTTTTCTAGGTGCTTCAGTTGCAGCATAAAATAATTTATTTGGGCTTTTTTTGTTTTCCTAATGTGTGAATTTACTACTTAAACTTTTACTCTTAAAATAGCTTTGTTTGCATCCCACAGGTTCCAGTAAATTTTATCTGCATTTTCATTTGATAGCAAATATTGTTCAGTTTCTTCTTTAATTTCACCTGTGACTCACTGGTTGTTCAGGAGGTTGTCATTTAGTCTCCCTCTGTGGTTTCTTTTGTCAGCAATTTCTATTTCCATTGCACTGTGGTCAGGTAGCATGCCGCAACAATTTCAGTTCCTTTGCATTTATTTTGGCATGCTCTCTGTCCTAGTATATGGTCTACTTTGAAGAATATCTCATGTGCAGATGAAAAGAATGTGTATTTTGATGTTCCTGGATGAAACACTCTATAAATATCTGCAAAGTCCATCTCTTCACAAAGTTTGTTTAGTTATGTCATTTCTTTGCTAATTTTTCACCTAGATGATCCATCTCTCTGTGACAGTGTCATGTTAAAGTACTACATTACTATTGTATTATTGCTCATTTGGTTTCTTTTTTTATTTTATTTTTTCAGAATCAGGGATTGAACTCAGACCCTTGCACTTGCCAACTTGCCAAGGAAGCGCTTATTCTACCGAGCCATCTTCCCAGCCCTCATTTGGTTTTCCATGTCTGTTAACTTTTGTCTTATGTAGGTGGTTGCTCTCTGCCATGTGTCATACTGCCTTATGATTGTTATCTCTTCCTCTTGCAGTTTTCCCCTAACAAGTATGTAAGGGAAAAAATCATCTCTTTTAATCACACTCAGTTTAAAGATGACCTTGTCAGTAACCAGAATAGCTACCCCTGCTTTTATTCTGGATTCCTGTCACATGAAATAATGTCTCCCATTTTTATGGTTTGTGTATATTTGCCCCTCTAAAGCCTCATGTAGTCATTGAGCTGCAGTTCTACAGTTTGTGATTAATTCATGATCCAAACCTGGGATTATGGGTCTGAGTGCTACTAGAATTAATGGTCTGAGTACTTCTGGGATTATGGGCATGAGTGCTACCCCCAGCCTGGGGCAGATAGCCTGAATGTGTCATGAGAGAGACAGAGAGATAAACTTGCTTCTCTGTTGCCATTGTTGCTGCTGCTCCTTCCCTTTTACTCTTGTTCTTTGCCACTGCCATGAAAGGTTGCTCTCTGCCATGTGTCATGCTGCGTTGGAGCCACCTGAATGTGGACTGAAACCTCCAGTAATTGTGAGTTACATAAACCTTTCCTTCCTTCAACTTGGGTGTCAGGTGTTTGTCCCAGCAATGAAAGAAGACTAACTGAGACATGCATCCTTTAACTTTCAGTCTGTGAATTTCCTTTTGATTTAAATGTGATTCTTGTATACAGCATATGTTGGATTTTTCTTTTTGGTAGGGGTTTTTCTTTGTGTGTGTGTGTGTGTGTGCACAGGGAATCACTACACAGTTCAGATGTGAAGTGATCCTCCTGATTATTACAGGCATGTGCCACCATGCCAAAACTAGGATTTTTGCTTTTTAATCCACTCTACAGGTCTGTTTCTTTTCATTGGTAAGTTGAGGCTGTTTACATTGATGATTATAAGTGATATTCATTTACTCATCTTTGTCATGTTATTTTCCTGCTCTAGGTTCCACACTTTTCCTAGCTTTTTTACGTGCACTGTTTGCTAGTTCTCTTCTGCTGTTGTTCTTAAAATTGTGGTTGTTTTCTCTTGCTAAAATATCTGCTAGTACTCTTTTAGATTTGGTTTGATTGTTATGAATTTCTTCACTTGTTTTTTGTCATGGAAGGACCTTATCTCCCCATTAAATTTGAGAGAAGGTTTCATAGTCTACCTCAATCTGGGTTGGAAGCTATTTTCTTTCAATACCAGAAATACTTGAATCGAGCTCTTCTTGATTTGATGGTTTGTGTTGAGAAATCTGCTATGATTCTTATGACATCGCATTGTAGGTGATCTAATTGTTGTTTCTAATATCATTAAATTTTCTGTTCTTTTGCTGAATTTCTGGGATCTTTTTTATTTTATTTTATTTATCAAGAAACAAATAGCAATGAGACAGTTTCAAAACTGATTAATAGGAAAGTTTCAATAATTAATACATTTCGCATTGTTATCTTCTTACTGGTTATCCATAGTGAAAGATACAGACAGGATATCGTGTCCAAACACTATTAGTACAAATCTTTCTTCTTACTGATTTAAGTGAAAGTAGGTATGTATCCTAACTATATTGTACATACAGATACAGAATGGTCCTTACTTTGTATCCCCCTTTATTTTGTTTAGTCCTGTCAGAGATGGGTATTCCTTTGGTATCTAAATACTATAAGTGTGTGAATTCAGAAAAACAATCTAACATAGTCCATCGGTACACAATAGTAGTGAATTATCCACAGAAGTTGTTGACTTGAGACCTTCACAGCATAGTATATCAATATGGCTTTACTTTTTATACCTCAGTTTTATACTTTTCTGCTGGATGGCTAAGACCAAGATAAAGCAAGACCTATATAACAAGAAATGTATCTTTTGTATCTCATAAGATCAGTCAAGTCCCCTCAGGATTTATCCTGAGATGCTGTAGCACAGTTTGTAGATCCTTTGTCTGTGTCAGCCATGTGGATGAGTCATGGCCATTGCTTGACCAATTTGCACTCTGTGAAAACCTGAAAGAATGTTTTCTCTCCATGTGATTCTCCTTAGGCACACTCTATGTCATCAATCACATTCCTCTGTGGCCCCATAATCTCCTTGATCAGAAAATTTGGGACACAACTGAGTTACATGATGTTACAATACAGGCTCTCCTATGTCCTGAGTCTTCTCTGACCTTGAAAGGCTAGGGTCAAAATGTTGGCTATCCTTGAAGCCCCTCTATTTCTCAAATTTTTGGTCTGTAATCTTGGGTTGTTAATTCTCCAGCAGAGAAGTTTATTATTTCCCTACTACATAATGTAGTTGGGTGCAACTTCACTATCTGTCTGAATATCAAACATTTTAGGCATAACATGGAACAAGTATTTTCCATCAAGTATTGATATGTTAAATTTTAAGTTCCTACAGAATATGGTGATAAAAATTTTTTAAATGAAAAATATGTAAAGAATATGAATAAACAGTTACATATTTTTGCATAGAAATTTAGAAATCTAACCATATACAGCATTGTAGCAGGACAGCCCTGTGGCATTTTTTTTCTTTTTCTTCTGTCTTCTTTTTCATTTATTACCCATTAAAAAAAAAACTTTTACATGAGAGACAGTGTGGTAATAATTGGTATGTCATGACAAGAAGTATGTATTTAGAAGACCAAAATGTCAGGTATTTCTAGCATGACCCTTCTATTACACATTGCTATCTTCAGTGCAGTTGCTTGGTTCACAGGTATCAGCATGTATAGTTAGTCAGGGTGAGAATCCTACCAATTAGCTTCTAGTTTCAAAAACCTGCTGATGCTTTTCAGGATCATTGCCTTACCAATCTTATGCATATAAATGTATGGCTTTGCCCCTGTCATGTTTCCCAGTTTTTCTCCTTGCCCTCTCTTCATTGTCCAATCCTCAAGTTCTCGCTTTCCTTTCAATTATGTTATACCTTTCTATTTGAATTTCTTATTTTGCGTTTTTATACTAGGAAGACTATATGATATTTACACATGTGGGTCTGATTTATTTCACTTATGATTATATGTTCAAGTGGTATTCATGTAAGTATAAATGCTTCAAGCTTGTCATTCTTTATAATTGAGTAATACTCCATTGTATAAAAATACATCTTTTTTATCTCTTCCTCATGTGAAAGGCATCTTGGTTATTTCCAAGATTTTTCTATCACAAATTTTGCTGCTATAAACATAGGTACATATATATCCCTATGATATGATGTTTTCAGTTCCCCCTGGAAAATTCCCAGTAGAGAGATAGCTGGCTTGAATGGGATTTCCATTCCTAGTTTTTTAAAGAGTCTCCACACTGGTGTCCATAACGGTTGCACCAGTCTATATCCCCAGCAACAGTGGAGAAGGGTTCCCTTTTCCTCAGCAGCCTCTCCAACATTTGTTGTTGGTTGATTTCTTTAATATAGCCATGATTTCCGGGGTGAGAAATCAGGGTTATTTTAATTTGCATTTTATGATTTTTGACATCTTGATTATTATGTGTCTATCTGTAGATTTATTTATTTACTTTTTAATTTTATTTTTCTTTATTTTTTATTTTTCTTTTTGGCAGAACCAGGGATTGAACTCAGGCTCTCATGCTTGCCAGGGAAGTGCTTATTCCACTGAGCCATCTCCCCGGCCCTGGCCCCTAGTTGTAGATTTATTTTGTTTATGGCTATTTGAAATTCTATATGCCTCACTTATTTTTTTTTTTTTGTCTTTTTTTTTGTCTTTTTTTTTTTTTTTGAGACAGGGTCTCACTATGCAGTTCAGGCTGGCCTTAAGCTCACTTTGTAGCTCAGGCTGGTCTCGAACTCACAACAATCCTCCTGCCTCAGCCTCCCGAGTGCTGGGATTACAGGCATGCCCCACCATGCCCGGCACCTCACTTATTTTTATGCTAGATTATTTTCTCAGTCTTGGGAAATTTTCTGCTACTTCTTCTTCAAGTAGTCCCTTTATGTCATTTGTGTTGCTTCAGTTAGATTCATTGACACCTAATAATCTTATATTGCTTTTCTTTGTATCATCTTATAGCTGCTTGTCTATTACTCTTCTTTCACTGCTAGGACAACATACCCATCACCCAAAATGAAGGAAAGTAAAGTTAAGTGTATTTATCTCAGTTGCTGGAGGTTTCAGTCCATACTCAGCTGGCTCCAAGGTAGGCTGGCACAGGGCAGAGGGCAGCAGTTCATGGAAGCAGCACAGAGCAGAGAGCAAAGTGGAGGAATACCAGCAACAATGACTACAGAGAGAAAGTCTCTCTGTCTCTCTTATAATAAGAGAGATTCCCATAATCCTAGCAGTACTAAGACCCATAATTCCAGTGAATCATGAGTTAATTTGAAACTCTGTAAGTCCCCACCCCACAACTGCATGAGGCTTTGGGGAGATAATAAGACACAAACCATAATATTCTACTTCTGGATCCCTAAAGTCTCATGTGCATCCTTTTCTGCAAAACATATTTTAGTCCATCTCTAAGAGTTGCTAAAGTCCTGCAGTTTCAGCATTGCTGAAAAGTCCAATTGTCAAGGCTCCTGCAAGTTCTAAGGCAAACTCTTATCTGTGAGCCCCTGTACAAATGAAAAGCCAAACTCTTCCAACATTCACTGGCACAAGATAAACATTACTATTCCAAATGTTGCAACAACAGTAAAATACAAAACACTGGAAACAACACTAGTTCAAAATCCATCAGGGCAAACACTAAATCCTATAGTTTCTTTTTTTTTCTTTGTTTCCATAATTTTATTGAAAAACAAATAGCAATGAGACAGTTTCAAATCAAATTAGGACAGATTCAATAATTAATACATTGCATATTGTTTTTTTTTACTTTTTTTTTCATTTATTTTTATTTTATTGAAATACAAATGTCAATCAGACAGTTTCAAAACACCATAACCATACAGAGTCGATGAGATAATACATTGCAAACTGTTTTCATAACGTTTTGGTATTGTACAAGGTGCATACATGATATTATATTTACAGGTTTTTATACAGCTGAATTATATCAAAGATTCAATAATTATTTACCTAGTGGATGACCATAGCACTAAAAGCCAACATAATATCCTTTCCAACCACCATTAGTGCAGATCTTGCCTCTCATAGAATTGAACTCTTGAAGACATAGGGGTAGGTAAAGAGTTCATGAACAAACATATATTCGCACAGGAAGCTCTTGAAAGAATCAACAAATGGGACCAACTTTTCTTAAAGAGCTTCTGCATGTCAAAAGAAATTGTCAACAGAGTAAAAAGACAACCCACAAACTTTGAAAAAATCCTAACTAATAAGCAATCAGACAGAGGTCTACTGTCTAGAATTTATAAAGAACTAAGATATAACAGGGCCCTCAAATTTAAAGACCCA